>JAGKPW010000098.1:0-129647 GCA_019926035.1 Melaleuca alternifolia | reverse complement strand
GTTCTTAAATGCGTCGGCGCCGGTATCGGCATTGTAAGTGCGATTCTGTTTAACCATATGTATCTACATTGGGTTCCGTGAATGTGATTTTCCTTATGTTTATCTGTTTATCCGGTCACAATTAAGATTTCATTCTAGTTTTCCGTTTGGCTTTTGATTTGTGTAAATGACGGTCCATTCTTTTGGTTTGGATGTTGACGAGTTCCTGCCAGTTGTGATCTCTCAGGAGCTGATAGCAAGCTCTGGATCATTTGTTGAATTAGCTCATGCTGCTGATTTGATTCAACGCCGGCAGCGTTCTGAATTTCTCTGTAAGGCCATTGAGAAGTTTCTTCTTTTCTATGCTAGTGCATTGAATATGAATCTCCAGAATCATATCGACTTCTTCTTTTTCCTCAGCAAGCGTCAAGGGCACCCTTTACACGGCTATAAAGGTGAATTTTTTTTTTTTGCTCATTAACAAATGGCATTTAAGCATATGATTTTGGCTCTCATGATTTCATTACTCATTTTCTAAAATGCTACACTCTAATATATTTTTATAACTTTGTTTTCTCTTGGACTCATTTCAGGGAAATCCAGATATTATCCCATCTTTACTGACATTGGCATTAAATGATGCTATGACTTATGACAAGGTCAGACTAATAAATTTTACATGTCGAGACCTAACGGCAATAGTTCATCTCACTAAGTATGATGAGGTAAAGATTGGATGCTGAATTATTTTCCCTTAAGTTTGCAGGCCTCAAAATCTGGAGGCCCAAATGGATCCATAAGGTTCAGGTACTTGTCACATTAAAACATTTGAATGCTGATGTGAGTTGATGATCATAGTGCGGAGCAGCTTCAATTTGTTGGGTTTAGTGAGCCCCCTAATTTGGACTTTCTGAGGGTTGAACACTTCATGCAGGATGGTTCCCATGTATTTCAAGTTTTTTAGAATATAACATGTGTATCTTCCATTTCAAAATTTCATGCTTTTGCAGCATATCTTTTATCTCCTAGATGAGACTCGCCATGATTTTCAATGTCACAAACCGTTATTTCTTGAAGCTCAGAGATTAGCAGACCTGAGAATAAGGGGCTTTCAACGGCAATGAACTTGTTGGAGGAAGCTAAGAAGGAAGTAGATTCATATTCCAAGGGTGGACCCATATCTTATGCAGATCTTATACAGTATGCAGGTTTGTACGGTTCCATGGATAAGTTACATCCTACTAGCTTAAAATGCTGCTCTCAGTCTGAACTACTGTAATTACCTTCTAGAATAGACCCTAGAGAAGAAGCATTCACTAGAGCCTCTCAATTCTGTGAGCTTATCAATAGAAGGGAATTCTAATTAAGGTTCTCCCTCTAAACAGCGCAGAGTGCACTCAAGGCTACCTTTCTGGCTTCAGCCATTCGCAAATGTGGTGGGAATGAAGAGAAAGGGAACTTGCTTTACACTGCCTATGGTTCCAGCGGACAGGTAATTCTTAATTCATCGTGTGATGGAGGCATGTGTGTGTTTCCCACCAGATTTTATAGTCTATAATGACCAACCAAATAGGAATAATATTTCCTACAACTAATAGTTTAGTATTCGTAATGTGGTGCTGTCAGGACTTATAGTCAGTGTATCTTCTGAGATGAACTAGTTTATGATGAGATATACATGAGACTATGTGCTGCCAATAGTTTCTCAGGGAATATTCGAGAAAAGGTTTCATGCTAACATAAGAAGAAGAATTTGTTTCAGCATGCACTGCTTCATCTGACGATTGCCATAAAATACTGTGTTTATTGACCATGTTGTAGCTCACCATTGCTATGTCCATTCAATAGCTTGATTCCTGAATAACTGTTTAAAAAATTGATCTGTATAGTTTATCAATTTTTCCTTTGGAGTATACTGGAAATGCATGAAAAACATAAACAACTGCCTTGACAAATTGTTTCTCAATTAACTTTCATAGTTTTCGTTCTGATTTCCACCTTATATATATCTCCCTGTCACGTAGTGGGGCTTGTTTGACAAACAATTTGGGAGGTCAGACACCGCAGAGCCAGATCCAGAAGGCAGAGTCCCACAGTGGGAGAAGGCTAGTGTGAAGGAAATGAAAGATAAATTTTCAGCCATTGGGTTTGGTCCTCGGCAGGTATTTTCAGTTAGAACATTTACTACTTCTGCGGGAATTTTCGAAACTACCTTACGTAGGTCCTCTTTATGCCCCAAGATTTTCATCTACGAAATTGCAACAGGAAGAGGGTATCTTTACCATTTCCGAAAACCAATAGCCATGCAGCTAACAATCAGTTTCATGATGTGCATTGCATTCAGATATATTTGATGATTTTATGTCTCTATTCTGTTAGAATCATTCTCTGAATTAGCTAGATTGTTTTCTTGACTTTCCCTAGCATATATTGTTTTCTGCATCTATAGAATTTTGGAATTTTGTCAAAGCTCAAAAATGGAGTATTGAAGATGGTTCTCTGTGAAATGATCTCTATTTGCAGATTGGTCTTACAATGAAATTTAAACATTCTCAGTGTCCCTTCCCGTCAATCTCAAAAATGATAATCTGCATGGAAACTAAAGCAGGTTAACCATTAAGTAAACGAAGAGGTGCTGTTGACTTTTTCAAATGACTGCACTGAAGTGGACGTCCAGAAATAGAGTAGGATGCAGACTGGTTTACAATATTGATTTCTCAAGTGATGTGACATATTATTATTAAAATTTGAATATGACCCACTTGCATAAATGGGAACTTAAAACTTGCCATGTCATCTCGTAAATCTATCTTAGTATATCTAGCATTACCCCAATGTCCAACGAGCTAAACTCTGATATGTGGAGGCAATACAAATCATTTCGTAAATCAATCTTTATTGTGTGATCGACTGCTAACTTTCATTTTGCTATCCTCGGTAGGACAACGTGCACATTTGCTCATTTAACTCTTGCTTTTTATCTTCTCGACTGAACAGCTAGCAGTGATGTCTTTGTTTCTGGGTCCTGATCAGAAAGCAACAGAGGAATTATTAGCCACCGATCCAGATGTCTCTCCATGGGTTCAAAAATACCAAAGAAGCCGAGAGACGGTGTCAGAGACTGATTATGAGGTTGGTTATATTAGTGACTATATACAGTATGGTAAAGCCTTACTTGATATTTACCATCACGGTGGTGAAGAAGAATCATTAACTGAAGTAAAACACCATTATGGCCTTCTGTGCCTCATTAAAAAACGAAATCTTGGAATCATAATCGATTGTTGGCCAAAAAGAATAGTTAATGTAAGCGTCTAAGAATCTGTCGCTTCGCTCGGACATTGATCTTAACACGGTCTCTCTACAGGTTGATTTGATAACTACTCTGACAAAATTGAGCAGCTTGGGACAACAAATCAATTATGAAGCGTACACCTACCCGGTTCCAAAGGTTGATTTGAGCAAGCTCAAATTGTGAGAGAGAGAGAAGATGTCAGATATATTTGATCTCCGCAAGTGCCACAGAGAACGGGCGTAGTAAACATGCTCTGGCCCACTTTTCACATCTATCTTCAACAGCTTTACTCACGTCACATCAATTCACGATGCCATTCTGCCATTCACCTGTATGCTAAATGAACATCGACCAGAGTGAACTTATGAGATATCATGTTTCCTTGTACCACTTATTATTTGATCTCTTGTTTTCTCAGTGCCTTTCAAAAAGAATATTGCCTCCTATTAAAACAGGACCACCTTAGGGGTGCAAGGTTCGGAAGCCAAATGAACTCTAGTCACTTCAATATATGTAATCTTTGATTAATCGCACCTTTGGAAAGGGAAGACAGTTGGCCAATTCCAGAACGTCATTCCTAGCCAAGATCGATCAAAAGGACCGCCAAGCACCGAGAACGATGTCAAGGCAAGCACCTAAAGACTACTACTAGAAAAAGAGAACGCAGTTTGGTTTAACCCCGCTAACTTTGAACTAATGAGCCACGGCAGGATCGAACCCAACTTTTTCTATCTTAATAAGAAGCTACTTAAGATATGTGTTATTAAGAAGCTACTTAACAATAGAAATGCGGAGCAGAACAGCCAAAGGCAGTGATCCTTCAGAGAAGGAAATTTCAGTTGCCTCCCCCACCTCAATATCTTAAAAGAGAGAAAAACAAAATTGCAGACAGTCATTCCCTGTAAAAGTCAAAATTAAAATACAGATAGAGCCATGAGATTGTTCTATTTGGATTTTGGAGTAATTCGCTCAAGCCCACCCATAAATGGCCGCAATGGCGCGGGAATCACGACGGAGCCATCCTCTTGCTGATAATTTTCCAGTATGCACACAATCATCCGAGGTATTGCACAGGCAGTCGCATTTAAAGTATGAACGAACTGTGTAGGGACATTGCCTTTACCCTTCTTAGCAGTTGATGACAATGGTTCTGACGGTCGATACCGAATTCCTAATCGACGACTTTGATAGTCCGTACAATTTGAAGCACTTGATATCTAATTCAATTCATCAAACCACGAGGTGAGTCAACTCAATCATCAACGATCGATACAAGTCCAATAAGTTAAGAATGAGCAGGAAGCAATGCCAAACAAAACTAATAAGCAGCTAACCTCTCCATATCGTCCTAAACCAGGCATCCATGCTTCCACATCAAACTTACGGTAAGCAGGTGCACCTAAATCTGCCGTCGCCATATCCAAAGTCCTGCAAAGAAGCTCGAAATTCATATGGCCTGAAGTAAATTGTTTAGACAAGTGTTATGACGGTGAAAGAGAACCGTACTTAAAATGTAATCCAAGTGATGAGAAGAGTTCTTCTTCAATTCTGATGAGCTCTTCATGATACAAATCACTTTCTTCCGGTCGACATAAAACAAACATCTCAACCTTGCTAAACTGGTGCACACGATAGAGACCCCTGCATTGAATAGTTACGTAGATTATCACATAGCAGAGAACTAGAGGACCTGATCGTAGAGAAGAGAAGTTCCAGCAAGAAACCATGAAATGGAAAGACACATTATTCAGGAAAAGCTGAACATGGTTTCAAATATCAAGATGGCAATGGTAAATTAAATGGTACAATTTCTTTTCATCATACCAACCGCTGATATTTCAAAACTAAATCAAATGAAACTTCAACGTGCTTGATGACAACAATATCAGACTTTGGGATCTCAATTTGCAGTGTAAAACTGATAGTAACGAGAACTTAAAAGTTTCGCTTTCACTTTCTGGCCAACAACAAAAGTTTCATCTTCCATTACTCCACCAGGGATCCTTACATTCAAGTAAATCATAGTTTGTTGCTACTTCCACAGCCAAGGAGTACTATCTACACAAGCCAAAGGACGAAAATGCCCCCAAAAGTGAAGGCCCAAGTTTGAGCTAAAAAGAAGCAACTTCTTGATTAAGTGGGAAAAGAAAAAGA
The DNA here is from genome assembly GCA_019926035.1 of Melaleuca alternifolia. Taxonomy (NCBI): domain Eukaryota; kingdom Viridiplantae; phylum Streptophyta; class Magnoliopsida; order Myrtales; family Myrtaceae; genus Melaleuca; species Melaleuca alternifolia. The sequence continues at coordinate 124,219 of JAGKPW010000098.1, read as the reverse complement.
TCAGTGGATGCTCCAATCCAGAAAAGCAGAGCACCACTCTTTCTATGCCCGTTTTCCCTCAAACACGAATACGAAAGTAGAAACATACATATGTGTATAGGTACATAATTATTCCACCGGTCGATTTAACATTGTTGAGATTGCAAATTTGGCTGATGCTAGTGAATTTAAAGAGAGTGCTTGTAAAACGGCCAGCAAAGACGTGGAATATTATTCCACCGGTCCATCCAAAGGTACACAAGTATAACATGGAGAAGGGTGAAAAGAAACATATGAACTCATTAAGAGCTTCTTGGGATTTTCTTGAATTTCTCGTCAGTGTTGTTAGTTAATACAAGAGAGGAAGATAAGTTACAGTGCATGGTGAAATCTAAGTGAGGGTATCTTTGTCATTTAAGTCTGCATAATCAGGCCCTGTCTCAAGCCCCATTGGGTGTGAAAATGGAGATGACCAATTTATATTGGATGATGGTACCATTAGCTCACAAAAAAAGGCACGATAACAATGTAACTTAAGATAGATTTGCTCATAAGGTTAAATGCATGAAGACCCTCCTCATATTTGCCTCTTCAACACTTAAGGAGCATGGGATCACCTGAACGTACATTGTAACACTTGGACCCCTTTAGCTTTTAACATTATGTTCCTAGGACCCTCGATTTGATCCTGTGACTCAATTAAAGTATCATATATAAAGTACTCTCAACCTCATTAACAATCTACAGGTGTCACAGCAAAAAACTTTATCTGACATTAAACATGACCTAATTGGCCTTACGCATTTCGTTTTTTTATATTTTAATTGCCCAGGGGATTTTTTTTCTAAATTACTTTTTAATTGCAGATAAAGTTTAAGTGAATATGCAGATTTAACTGTGAGAACATCTAAATGAAACTTAAGTGATAAAAGTAATGTTTCCGTACCACATTTCAAGGGATAGGTACTTGCATTGGGCACTCTAAATAGTCTTAATGACAAAGTAAATCATCTGCCAGAGAAAACATTAATGCATATACATTTAGAATTTTTCATCTAATGTAACAGAGATGGAGATAAACAGATAGAGTTATAAGATTACACAACTAGGCAGTGATTGGCTTACCTAGTTGCAGCTCCGGCAGCACCCGCCTCTGTACGGAAACAATGGGACCATGCCACATACTTCAAAGGTAGTTGCGAGTCAGCAAGAATGGAATCCATATGAATTCCACCAACTGGGATCTCAGCGGTGCCAATAAGACACTGATCACTGCCCTCAATGGAATAAACCTGTCAAATGTCAACATAATGTTGTCAAACACTTTCAAATCTTTATCAACTACTGCAGTTACAGATATGTTGGGACCCAATTCCATCATCTTAAACGTGTTGCAGCACCTAAATTAGAAGGTTTCTCCCAAAAGAAGAAAAAAAAAAATCAGCTTGAGTATAGGTATCCCAATATGAAGTCATGAAACATATGCCGAACACAACATGCTAGTGTATTTCAGTGCTTCTGGAGATAGTATCCTAGCCCATAATGACCAAAAGATGTAAAGTGCTGACAGATTCCTTTAAAATTTAAAAAAAAAAAAAAAAAAAAGAGGGCAAACCTGTGTGTTTTCTCCACGAGGTTGGAACCCACACTTTTCAACGACAGATGATCTCACAATTTCTGGTGCTGTTAAAGGTGTGAAGCCCCTTTTAATAACCTCAAAGACTGTCCAATTAGTTAAAGCCATTTCTAGCATAACTGCTTCATTCTTGAGGTAGTAGAACTTTGATCCACTGACCTATAAAGAAGGATACAATGGGATAACATATTGAAAACATAGACTCCATTTTAGGTCAACAAATAGAAGTAAGAACAAAAAAACCTACATTGGAACTAAAGTGAAGGCTTAAGAATAACTGCAAGACAGGTGAAAGAGGTGGAGGCAAGATCTACAAACTAATGATGGAAGAATAATAAACTGTCCAAGGGCAACAGGAGCCTGTGATATTACAAGCACCATTGGCAGTCTACTCAAATGCCACCCTAAAACCAGGTCTATTATATATAGAACAACAAGAGATATTTCTTCTTCACCCTATCAATGGATGGATAATAAACAGCAAAATTTTAAATAGAATCAACTCATACAGAAACCAAATCTCAATACATGCAGACTTATCAGAGCCTCACAAGATCATTTCCACCAAAAACTATTTATGACCCAAAAAAATTTTGTGGATAAAAGAGAGAGATGCCTCAACACCTAGAGTGAATATGCAGTATACCTTTGCTGCAGCATCAAAATCAAAAAGGTCAAGTTCCTTGCCGAGTTGTAAATGGTCCTTGATAGGAAAACTGAACTCACGGGGGCTTCCAACCTGCTCCAACATAACTTACATGAGAAAGATAGGTTACACAAGCTACATATCTTTCCAAGCACCAATATGCTCTCTGCTCTAGGATTGAGACTAGTGAGACGAATATAAAGATGCAAGAAATATTACTATGCAGTGCACGCTGACAGAAAAAAAAAACTGATTATTTCCACGAGCAATGTCAGATAGACGATATATGTATTCAATAACCACCTTAAACATTCAAGAAGACTTGTTTATGCAGATCACTTTCATAGCTAGCAGTGTTTCTTGCAAAAATCCAGAATACAAATCAAAATGGATACCGTTGTTCTAATAGTTGAGCAATCCTCATCTCCTATAGGAACATCTGGATGAGTCATATTAGGAATGCATTGTGCTTCTAGCTGAAGCTGATCCGTGAGCTTAAGCAGGTCTTCTTCCAAAGTAACCAGCCTTTCCTTCAGATTCTTCCCTGAAATGCAATGGCGCAGATTAACAAAAGAAACAATCACTAAAAGGAGAGCTTTTTTATCCTTGCAAGAACTACTTAAACACAAAATTTGGATGTACATAATATCTTGGCCATGGAAAAAACCTACCTTCCTCTATAAGTTTCTGTCTCTCTGAAGGCTCCAGCTTTCCCTTCATCTTGTTCGCGACTACATTCCTCTCCCCACGAAGGTGCTCCACTTCCTGCTATCTGTGGGTCAAAATTAGCTCAAATTGAGATGAAAACCAGTTCTTTCATTAATCCCATAAACAACTCTATGTTTAACGTGATAACATAAAGCAATAAAAAACTTTTAATCTCCTTATATCCTGTTGCCCAATTAAAATACACAAGCACAAATTTTCCGTAACTTCAAACTAACAAACTAAAGTCTACCACTTTTACGCTGCATCGTCCATCAAAAGCCTGACCAGAAATTGAAAGTCAAAAGGCGCTAAAGTTTCCAATCAAAACCTGACCTTCTGAATCTCCAGCATCTTGGCATAGAGCTCGAGCACAAGCTCCAAGTCGGCATTTGAATTCCTGTTCCTAATGTTAGCGGCGACGGCGTCCTTATTGTCCCTGATCCATTTGAAGTCGATCGACGCATTCCACTGCGGCTTCGCAACTGATAAAAAGCAACGAATCAATCACCCAAAAGCTACTTCTTTTACGAGCAGCAAGATCGAATTTTGGGGCCAGAGAAACCAAAGAAAGTCACTATTCAAACTCACATTGATCATCTGAAGTAGTCCGAGTCGCGACCTTCGACGAGGTAGGCGCCGGAGCGGAAGAGAGGGCTCTGGCGACAGGCAAGAAGCGGCGGGGCGTGCGTGGAGGACAGAAGAGCGGAGTTATGGGAGCGAGGACGAGGCGCGGAGAAATAGACGGAGAAGGAAGAGCGGCGAGTTTCAAGGTGTGTATAGTGGCACCGCCGAAGCAACACCCGAGTCTCATCTTCGTCGCCCTGTGTCCGCCCGACCTTATGCTTTGGTAAGAGACTCTGCGGCGACACAGAGAGAGAGAGAGAGAGAGAGAGAGATTATCTTCGGCTTCTGGCGGAGACAGCAGACAGGCGATGGGACGGACCGGTTCGGATTTCCGGTCTGAAAGGCTTAAGCCGTCCGTATATTGCTTTTCCCTCGGCCATGTCGAACCGCTCTCTTTCCCATATGCTCCATCGAAATGGAAATGAGAACATGTTCTCTTTTCGCTTAGACCAATGATAATTATTTCAAACCATTGCTCGTGCTTTTCCTTTTTCCCCTGTTATTAGTTAGATCCCTGTAGAGCTACTTTGCACTTATACCAAGAGAGGGACCGATGTGCGTGCAATGAACGCGTCACTAATCGATAGAGGTGAGCGACTATTGCACACGTGATTAATCGATGAAGATGAGCGATTTCAAATTCCATTCAGCTTCTATTTGAATCTAAACAAATTCCTCAATTTTCAGAATCTAAAACATACCATATCACGGGCTCTAAAGTCTATTTATGGGGTCTATTGTAGTGAATTATCACGTCTAATGTCGATTATTTGATATAATTCACTACTTGATAGAGGTGAGCGACTATTTCACGCATGATTAATCAATAGAGATGAGCGATTTCAAATTCCATTCAGCTTCTATTTGAATCTAAACAAATTCCTTAATTTTCAGAATCTAAATCATACCATATCACGGGCTCTAAAGTCTATTATGGGATCTATTGTAGTGAATCATCACGTCTAATGTCAATTATTTGGTATAATTCACTGATCATAATATATATTCAGACAAGTGACATACATTAAATGTTAATAAAGTAAAAGTATTAATAGTAGATATCGTCCTGAATAAAAATTTAGACCGAATGTTTCATATTGCACACTTATTATTGGATGCTATTGAATATTGCGTCCTCGCAAAAAGATATAAAATAAGAAAAACACAAAAAATTTGTTGCGGGTTTCAAGATTTACTTTAAAATTTACCAATCAGAAAATGTTTTTGATTTTTTCTAACATAAAACGCACCTTCCATACTCTAGAATCTATACTGATGGTTCCCATCTATCCAATTTTCAAGTTTTCAGGTTTACTTTGAAACCATAGATATGAAAGATTGCAATGTTATTGATATTGAAAAATCATTCTACTTAAAATAGATGTCAAATCAACTCGTATTAGAGACTCTACAATAATATGACATACGTCGATTTTGATGATCTATCTAGATAATCTAGGAAAATATACATTAAAAAAAAACGGTTTGACTTGTAAACACAAGCTTCACTTGACTTACTTGAAGCCACGAAGAGTATGTTAGTCTCAAGGTGCGTATGTACCTATTGTTAGGATCGACGTACAATTACAATAAAGTAAAACGAGTGAAAGGGAGATGAAATTTGAGACACGAGATTTTATCCTAGTTCACGCTTAAACTAGGGCTACATCCAGCAGAGGATTCCACTATATCAGCACCTCACCCTCTCGTTACAACTCTCAGCGCAAGAAGCAAAACTCTTCTTTCAGCGCAAGAAGCAAAAACACTCCTTTCAGGGCAAGAAGCAAAACTCTTCTTTTAGCGCAAGAAGCAATATTCTCCGCAAGAAGCAATATTCTGCGCAAGATATAAAAAGAACATATATATGGCATTAGCTATTCATGAGCCTAAACCCAAACTACTAATGAATAGCAATAACTATTCACGCAGGACCCACGTACTTTCCTGTTGTAGGGGAGTATGAACCACACCCCAATATTTACCTATATCTAAGTTTGTCGACTCGTCGAGTGTAACTTATCTTTTTGTATCTATTGTCTTTACGTTTATAAGTCTATCTTACCGTAACGAATAATTCATAATACAAGTCAATATGTATAAATTGAAGCTCTAAATTACCTTTGGAAGAGATCGCGATTTTCCATATGTTAAGGAGTTGTCATGAAGGCTCGTTGCTCATATCCAAACAATTGGCTCGCCATGGTATCAAAGAACGACGCTCGAGTTCAATGTAGGGTGGGGGTGGCGAATGGATGGTCAATTTACCATGATGCTTATTTCACATATAAATAAAAACTAGTTCAAGTTTTCAAGAGAATTGCTTCCGCATAAAATAACGTTTTTCAACACGGGAGTCATAGGTATGCCAATTTAGCACGAGAATCGCAACCTTGTTATTTATTTATTGAATCACCGAGAAAATCCAAAATACATGTTGTCAAGGGGTTGCGGTGCATCGATTCTCGTCATGATTATGCTCAGATGACGACGAAGGATCGACGTGGCCGGACCATCTTTCCGCAGCTTTTCGCGGTGCACCACCGTGCACCGCGGTCTCGTAGCTTCAGGAGACGGCGTTTCATGTTCCCCCTGACTTCCTCGTCCGATGACAATCCCTAGTTACTGACGACGGACCCCACGTCATGTGGTCTCGTTATAGGCTCTGCGAAACGGACAACCGCCCCACCCATGATCACCGCATTGACTGGGTCCTCGAGAACTGCCAATTAACACCCGCCATTGCTGTAACTGTCATCGTTGCCTCTTAAACTAATCAACCCTGCATCTTGCTTGCCGTGTGAATGGGAAATTTCCCAAATGAAAATTTGAAGTGGAGTCATTCTTTTTCGAAATTAGAGATAAAAAATGACATTACCACAAGATATGGGGTGGAATAGTCAAAGGGTGGAGATCGAAGCCCATGGCCCAGTCTGAACAACAACGCCTTGGAGGCTTGGCAGAGACCGACAAGGCTCGTCCATCCACGACGAAACTGTCTGCTTTGAGAGCCGAAGTCGAAGAGGGGTGGTATGCATTCGGAAACTTGGCTCCTGTTTGAAACGAGGGTCAAAAGAGAGGGACTTCGTGTAGTTCGTGACGACCTCGATGGAAAGTGGAGAGATGGGGAGGTGAGTGGCCATGGAAGCATTGGAAGGTAAGCTCAGCGTCGGCCTGCTCCTTCATCACTAGACGCTGGGTCGAGAGAGAAGACGGGAAGATTGATTTCTCGAGCACAAAGTTTCGTATCGGTTTTGGGATAGTTCAACCGATCTTTCTCTTGAGGAATCATTAGCCACTTCAGAATCTCGAGAGAACACACGAATCTTTTTCACCATTTTGGAGTCTTCGATGAATCATAGCACTGGGTCTACAGACCCAATCATAGGCTCTGGCATTCCTGTGACCACGAAATCCTCGGCCATGTCCTCAAAGTTTTAGTTTAAAGCAAAACAAAGAGAAAAATGCACTGAGAAAAGCCAAGAAAGTTGGAAAATCGGCGTAACATCACAGTGATGTCAAGTGAGAGGTCCCCTCTCAATAATAAGAAGAGATTAGGAAATTGCTTTATGCGCAGACCCCCCCAAAAACAGAGGACACTGGAGCAAGTCCTGCAAAACCCCACACGCCACCAGAAGGACCAACATAAACCAATGTCAGATTTGATGTGAACGAGCACGATTTCTACGTAAAAGCCATATTAAACCTCAGCCAGAGGCATGGAGCAGAAAGCACCGAACAGAGCTAAGCAAAGAGCAAATGATGAGGAAGAACCTCCGGTTTTGATTTTTTCTTGTTAGTTTTTGTTTCCCTTCTAATCTTTATTTAGATTTTATTTTACACAAATACACCCTTATATCGGCCGCGGGAAAGATTAAGTGCTCGCTCACTGACCGATGAGTTGATGAGACTCTTATTTGAACTCAACTTAATCACTGCAGACTCTTATGTAAAATAAGGTCTACTTAAGCTCCGCTTTTGAGATAATGATCCAATTTTCAATTCTTATTTCGGAAATTTCTCTTACTTTAATATTCCCTGTATTTCCCTCGGTTAATACAGAAGGTACTAAGGAAAAAGAAAAAAAAAATTTGGAAAAGAAAGGCACTCCTATTGACTGGACATTTTCTAATTGTTCATCACAAGAAGAGAGTATTATCTCGATAAGCAAAGGAACGTGGGGCAGACAACGGAGAGACCCCTTTGACGGAAGAAGGCTCGAGACACACTCGTTCATCCAATGCTTTTTCCGAATTGATTGCACGTGGGGCCCGCCGCAGTTGCAATCGGGGGTGGGACCCGTCGGTGGGAGTGGATGAAGGCACATCCTGGAAAAGGACAAAAGAGGCGAGTTTTGACTGGTCAAAGAGAGAACTTTGGTGGGTGGGGGCGGGGGGTTGTGTGTGTGGAGATATGTGGATAGCCCGGCCCGTGAACCGTCGTGCACGGGGACAAAGCATCGTCAGTGACGCAACACTTCTCTCTCTCTCTTTATCTCTTCTTTCTCCTCCTCCTCATCAGGTCCTCGCCGCCGTCATACAGAACGACGGTTCACGTTCCAGCACCACTCCCCATTCTTCTTTTCTTTTCAGCATCTTCTTCACACACAGAGAGGGGGAAAGAGAGAGAGAGAGGTGTGCCTTCTTTTGCGGGTCATGTCCTGTCTCTTCTTTTAAGCTCCCTTTCGAAGACCAAACTAGACCCGCCCATCACTCCTTCCTCCTCCTCTTCCTCTTCCTCTCTCTCTCTCTCTCTCTCAAAACTGAGAACCAGAAAAAGGGTCACTGTACTTTTTGTTCATTTCTTACTTATACCCCATCTCTTCTTCTCCAGGAAGCAGCTGAAAAACTTGAAGTCTCTTCCCTTGTCTTTATTCGCTCCTATCCCCCCAGATCTGTAGAGAAACCGATTCTCTGAGCGAGACCCAAGAACCAAAATGGAGAAAAGCCATCATTCCTCCGCGGAACCCACCGCCAATAGCGCCGAATCCTACCTCAAGCAACTCCACAAGCTCTCTCACAAGATCTCCAAGCCCCCCCTCAAGAAACACCCTCTCGACTCCCTCCCTGACCAACCCGATCAGTCCCTGACTCAGAGTCCGGCCGCGGTCAACCAGAACCAGCCGGTGCAACTTCAAGCGCCGCCTCCGGCCCAGCCGCCGCAGCAGCCGCCCGTGTACAACATCAACAAGAACGACTTCCGCGACGTCGTCCAGAAGCTCACCGGCTCGACCGCCCACGACCGAGGGCCCACTCAGGCGCCGGCGCAGCAGCAGCCGCCGGTTCAAGCTCCGAAGCCGCCGAGCTCTCGTCTGCACCGGATCCGACCTCCGCCCCTCGCGCAGCTCATCAACCGCCCCAACGGCCTCGTTCCGCAGCAGCCGCAGCTAAATCCCAATATCCTGCACCCCATGAACTCCTTCAACGTGAGTATTCCCCCTAACCACGTGATTAGCTCCGGCTTCAACCCGATCGGAAGACCAGTAGCGCCCCTATCGCCACTGCCGCCGCTCCCATCCGTACATTCGGCGGCGGAATCGCCCGTATCCGCCTACATGCGGCGCCTCCAGAACTCAGCCGCCGCCATAGATCCCAGACCCGATCAGTTCACCGGATTCGGCCCGCTGGCTCCCCTGGCCTCGCCCCGGTGGAGCAATTTGGCTCCTCCGCCACAGCAGCAGCAGCAGGTGGCGGCTCCTGGCGAGGGTTCAATCCCTCCTGTGCCCGAACCGGCTGCACACTTGCAGCTTCCGCCGTCCTCACCAATGCCATTCGGGTGCTTCAATTCACCGCAGTCGGCGTACCCTCTCCTCTCGCCGGGGTTTCTGTTCTCGCCAACGTCGGGTCAACTGGGGTTTCCACAGCTCCCTCTGTCTCCTACGGTGCCCGTGCCGAGCCCTGGAGACAGCGGACTTTAGTCTTTAGTTACAGCGTGGTTTGAGGTTTAGAGGTTAAGCTGTCACAGGGGAGAAAGATTACCAGAGTTCCTGTTTTAGAGTGGGGGTTGGTGTACATTGATAGGAGGATAGGGAGGGAGGTTAGTCGATTTACGATTGTTGAGGTTGCGAATTTAGCTGATGCTGGTGAAGTTAAAGAGAGAGTGATTGTAAAACGGACAGCAAAGGCGTGAAACAGTTTTTGATCGTTGGTTTACTTTGGATGGAAACTCTTGAGGCTGTCGCTGTCGTGATGACTCAATTATGCTGTTACATTCTTTCTCGTATGAATGACATATGATATATTTCGCCCGTGCGCACCCAAGTAGCATGTACCTCCGATCTTTTCCTTTGTCATATGGATATGCCTCGTGCATCCAACGCGGATTATATGAACTGCAGCAAGAGATGTTTCATGGTTTTTGGTTGATGCGGAAGAGATTATCCTCTGAACTTACCAGTTACACCTTAAACGAGACGAGACATAGCGGCGCACATAGGAATCACATTTCTTTTGTCGGATGGGAAGTCTCGTGTAACTACGGCCAAATTCCATGCCGGTCCAGCGTAATTCGCCGTCAGTGCCTTCGAGAGGTGAGCCTGTCTCAATTATGTGGATTCTCTCTCGCTTTGTGCAAACACGGCTACCAAAGAAGTGAATTTTTGCCTGGTGTGGGGTGGCAACTTTATGGGTTATAAGAAAGGACCAGATTTCATTGGGCAAACGGGCACGTATTGGCTTTCTTGTCCTTTATTTAGACTAAAGTCAAAAGACACGTTCTTGCTTTGGGTCTTTCCGAGCAATCAAAGTTTTGATGACTACCGACTTTAGTGTTTAGTAAGCTGGCCGTGTTCTGACGGCGTTGCATGTGAAGGAAAACCTAGGACCAGGCGCTTTCGTTCGAGAATGAATTATCGAGTTATCAATCCTCGAGAAGGTTGTTCGATAGGACGCAGACCTTAGCATTTGCAGCAGCAATCCCAAGTCACATGCATTTCAACTGGATCAATGTAAGGTTGATATCATTTGTAACGTCTCAATACAGCATTTTGCACGTTCTAGAATATGGAGATACTTGGAAGATAAGAGCGTATGTGTTGCTATTCATTTCCATACGTTCGTGCGTTATGAATTTTCGTGTTGGTTGGTGAAATGACATTGGGGGTAGAAATTACGTAGAGAGAATCACCAATTAAACTAATTTAAGTCCCTTTGACAATTCTATTTTGAAAACAGGTATAAAGAATGCCCCTTTTGACAATTCACAACACGAGAAACTATGAACATAATCATGTCAGTATCTAGATTACTAATCTATTATTTAAGAAGCCGCAATTCATTTACACCTCCCCCTATTTATAAGTTTAAGCCAATTCTATGTTAGCATACGCATCGATCAATCCACAGCTTCCAGAGCAAAACAATATAGACTATATACACCTGAGCATTCCACTTGACTTAAAAGTGTTAACGAGCAACAAAGTTCAAAAAAGCAAATGTGAATTGACCCTAACAGTAACCTGTAGATTCGCCAATTTGGTAGAGATTGAATTTGAACAAAGGCTATACGTCCAAGAGAGTCCTATAAGAGTGAACAATTCGTCGAATTGTGAGTCAAGGAGACAATCCCGGTTATAGAATCAAGCCCCTTAGGAAATGTGGCCACAAAAGAGGAAATCAGCACATTTTTAAAGACTCGGCTTAACCTCAAAAGATGATGAGAAATTCTAAAGTGGAATAGAACCGTAACATCTGCCGTGGACCATAACTAGATGTGGCAAAATGGGTCAAAGACCCATATTTTAACCCATATTTAGCTTGAAAAGTTAGTTGGGTCAAAAATGGGTCACTTAACAACCTTATGGGTCTTAAATGGGTTCTAAATGGGTCATAAATGGGTTACCTACTTAATTTTAAGTATTATTAATAAATCATTTAAAATATTAATAACAAGTCATTTTTAGATTATGAAAATTCTGATATTCTGATTATTTTATTTTTTTAAAATAAAAATTTGATTATTTTCATATATTTTTTTAACAACACGGGTCGGGTCGAGTATAGGTCGGGTCATGGTCGGGTCGTGCATGGGTCATCATATTTATACTACATGAATATGGGTCAAAATGGATTAAATGAGTCAAATATGGTCCGACCCATATTTGACCCGACCCAAACCCAACCCGACCCACCCATTTGACGCCCCTAGCCATAACTATCCAGCTTTTCAAGCAAAAATATTTATATATTGCAGGATGATAATGTAATGAAATTCGATCAGTAACCAAGTAGTTTAGGCAGGTGAAGTTTCAAAGTATGGAAGAGCATTCATACTTTTGAAAATCATTCATCCTTTCATATCATGTAAATGCAAGAACCGAGTACTATTGGGATACGAAGCGTGGAAGGTCAACCCATGGAGCCAGCACGTCAAAATACCAGGTCCTTAAAGCTAAATTTATTGCGGAAAATGTCAGTAGACATGTCTTAAAGGTAAGCAACATTCGTGGACATTGAGATTCCACCAAACATCTTCCAGTACTAAAGACTGATATAATATATCTCGTTGACAAAGAAAGAAGATATCATCAGTCACATAGTCATATGAATAATCTAATAGAAGAGATCTGCTACACTTAATGCAGAACTGAAGCTCCATGCCTCCAAGAAAAGTAAGGCACAATTAATAGCACATGAGGAGGATTGATGAGACAAACTAAAGCCAGAAACAAATTAAAAGAGACGATGATGCCTCCAACTTCAGAATAAAAAGAGAAATCAGTAACAAGCACCTTCTCCAAGTAAAAACATTGAATGGAGAAATTCGACAGCGAGCAACAGTCAAGACCTCACTGCTGTTCATCAGGCTTTGTTGCTTCTTTAATCTCGTCCACGCCGTCTTCCTGTGCAAAAGCAGAACATAATAAGTAACACATTGGCATTTCTAGAGTGCATGATATTGAGAGGGACCAGACAGGCATGCATTGAAAAGAAAAGATAGGAGACTATTCCAAAAAAGAACCGATGCAGGACCTGCATGTCGGATGTCCACAAGGTGAGGTTGTCGCGAAGAAGTTGCATGATCAAAGTGCTGTCTTTGTAAGACTCCTCTCCTAGTGTATCCAACTCAGCAATTGCTTCATCAAAAGCCTGTTCCAGCGAAGGTCAATTGAACAAGTCACAAGCAGGCCAAGCATGTATATAATTTCATCAAGCAAAGAGAAGCTAATACAATTTGTGTCATTTCACTTGCATTAGAGCTTTGTAATGATCCTAAAAACTTTCAAAAGATACCAGTTTTTCCTTTTGTGGCCATAAAAGAGTGCTTTGAGAACCAAGATTACAGAAGGTCACCTACTCATAAGCAAGAGACACGCGTTGATTTAATCAAAGACCTCTTTACCTGCTTGGCCAAATTGCAAGCACGGTCAGGAGAATTCAGAATCTCATAGTAGAAAACAGAAAAGTTGAGGGCTAGTCCAAGCCGGATTGGATGAGTTGGAGCCAGCTCCGTGTTGGCAATGTCCTGCAAATGATAACGAATCAAATTGCATACACAATCAATCTGCTTCATCATCGCAGAAGTGCGAGGGTCGCCAAGGAAATTAATCACATTCACCTTAAAAACCGACATCATACCCAGCTTGCCTCATGATTCGGAGTAACAATCATAATACGAGCACATAGATCGTGCATACTTGAGAATTAACCACTACATCTACGCATAATATCCAGAAGAAGTACAACGGGAAAGGCTATCCCATGAAAATGGGAATATCATTAGCCCCTCTTGGCAAGCACGACTCGTGCAGAATCTGAGACGCCAAGTACAAATACGAGATCTAACAATCGAGTGGAGTCCTGCCAGATCCATGCCCCAGGAATTCAATGCGATATCTAAGAATCACGCCGCAAATCTGATCAAAATGGAATATGCGCACGAGATCTAATTAGTAAGTACTGCAGGACCCACATCCTACGGTCACAACAACTCCGGTGAACGTAATCTAGCCAGCACACGACAACCGAGGCGCGAACGGACAAACCTGAGCGGCCTTGTACGCGGTGAGAGTGCTCTCCGCGGCTTCCTTACGCTCGGCGCCGGTCTTGAACTCGGCCAAGTACCGGTGGTAATCTCCCTTCATCTTCAGGTAGAAGACCTTGGAGTCGCCGGAGGCGGCCGAGGGGATGAGGCGGGAGTCGAGGAGCTTGAGGATGCCGGCGCAGATGCCGGAGAGCTCGGACTCGATCTTGGCGCGGTAGTCGCGGATGGCGGCGACGTGGTCCTCGTTGCCGCGGCTCTCCTCCTTCTGCTCGATGGAGGAGATGATACGCCAGGAGGCACGGCGGGCGCCGATCACGTTCTTGTAGGCGACGGAGAGGAGGTTGCGCTCTTCGACGGTGAGCTCCTCCGACTCGGCGCCGGCGGAGACCTTCTCCATGAACTCCACCATCTCCTCGTAGCGCTCGGCCTGCTCCGCAAGCTTCGCCATGTACACGTTCTCCTCGCGTGCCGATGGTGCGGTCGCCATTGCTGCAGGATGTGAGATCTGGACCTGGATTGGTTTCTCTCGTTCGGTTTCGATCCTTCGAAATTTCTTTGCTTTTATTTTGTTTTCTCCCTTTCTGATTCTTTAAGGGCGTCGATTTTGAGAGGAGAGAGGAGGGAGTTTTGTGAGGGTCGTGGGGGGGTTAATTTTGGAGGAGCGGTTGGGGAGCGATGATTGCGCTGTCGAGGCTCAGAGGACTGATCTGGGCCGTTGGTTTAGAGAGAGAGAGAAAGAGGGAGAGAGATGACGATGTGGCTCTGTTTCGGCTGGCAAAAGTACGGGGAACAGAATTGACAGCCTGTACTTTCCGTAACGGGCCCCGCGCTACGGCCCTAGGTTGGACGGGTCACGGGTCGCACCGTGGATCGGGCTCTGGATCCGCCCATGAGTGATCGTCGGAGAAAGAAGCTTTTCGAAATGAATCAGTTTGATGTTAACGTCGGTCATGAATGGACTGAAAGGCGACGTTTCGACTTCCACAGTTGATTGTTGCGAAAGAGTACGAGAATAACATCTCTCTCTCTCTCTCTCTCTCTCTCTCTCTCTCTCTCTCTCTCCACCTCCGCCGTGGAGAGGTCATCGGAACCTCTTTGGGCGGCTGAGTAGGGCGTCCCACGATCTCCCCCCGCCTCTCTCTCCCCCTAGTAAGGAACAGTTTCAAAGTGGCTCTCAAGGCTGGACCGGGCCTTGCTAGAGATGGTTGGCGGCCTTCAGCATGGTGCGAGCCTGTGTTGGGCCAGGCTTGATAAGAAAAAGGGTTCGTGCCAATGACGGCCCATTGCTCCTGGGCCACTGCCTAGGCCAACCTAGGCTTGAAATATATATATATTATAAAGATTCGCCCCGAAAGGATATCGGCACGCTAGTGCTTGGCAGAAGCTAGAAGGGAACAATCCTATCTCATTCCACTAAGGTATGTGGCCTATGCAGCTACCACTATTTCTTGGCTTGAAAAGAAAGGAAAATACCATCAAAAATCCCATTTCAAAAAAAAAATGATACTAAAAATCTTGAACTTATCTATTTGCGACACATTTATTCTAATTTTTTTGTGACATTAAAAGTCGTATACTTATATCGTTATGATACATTTATCCCCAAATTTTATTTTATTTTGCATCTACTTTGGCCATCGAGTTGAGGCCGCCGAGCCCTTGTCGGCCGTCAATCCCAGTGGCCGGTGAGGTCCGACGGTCATCGTTGGCCTCATCTCAACAGCCAAAATGGGTTTTCAAAAGAAAAGAAGAAAAAAAATTGGGATAAATGGTCACAAAGGTACAAGTTTAGGGCATTTAGTATCCCAAAAAAAATGATAAATGTGTCATGTATGATAAAGTTTATTTTTGCAAAAAAAATGAAGTCTTAATATATAGCCATCAAATTCATAGCGAGCATATGTGCACAATATCTATAAGTTTATCATTGTTGGGCGGCGGGCGGATAACGAGCCTTCGGTTTCTAAAGTATCCAATTTAATATAGCATGAGCGTAAAAACTGGATTACTCAGAGGGCCATTGAATACTTTGTAATTCCCATAAGTTAGTTATATTCACCCGCTATCTTGAAAAGAGCAAACACTGTTCGCTTTTCTGACAGACACATCGATTCACTGCGAAAAGTAACCATAGAAAAAAGGGAATCCTGGCTACGTTGCTCCAACTTACAAGCTGCTCATGCCCATAAGAAACGGGAAACAGCCGTCTGTTTCGTGCTCGAACGCGAGCCGATGTCCCACTTTTGCCGCTAACGTAGAAACGCATGGCATAGGCCAAACGATTGCGCTCACTATGCCCACGGAACGCACCTTCGCTCTCTTTTACCCACTAATGGAATCCCTGCCTCGCGCATACGGTATTCATGGAGTCCGTAAACAGTCATTCAGCTCAAGAATCTTCTTCTTTTCATGACTCGGAATGTCCAAAGTTTCATGCGGCTCGACTCGATTATATTTCCTTTTGATGTATGCAACCACCTCGTCCATGTGTACTTTCACTTAAGAGGTGATTGACAAGATTCAAAACACATGTATGCAAAAGTACAAAATACAATAACTTACTTCTTTTACATTTATTGATGGCGATCCCATATAAGTTTCATCTGACTGTTTTGGTCGACTATCTTAACATTAGAGTCGATTAAAGTTGTTTGGGATTCTGAGCATATTGGGCTAGCAGATTAATGAGAACTTAGCTGAAAACTCAAATAAAAAGCTAGATGGGCAGCACGGCCACCTCTTAGTTTTCTCAAGAGATAATTGTTCATAAAGTCCTAAACCTAGGCTCCATTCGTTTCACAAAAAATAACTTTTAGGAAAATATTTTCCAAATTTTCCGGCGTTTGTATAACAGAAAACAAAATAATGAAGAAAAATAGTTTCCACAAATAGAAAAAAATACCTTTAAAAGTGAGAAAAATGTTTTCCGTCTTCTTTGTTTAATTTTAAATATCATGGCCTCTAACAATATACCTCGACCTCCCCTGATGTTGGTGAGTCGGCAGCTTTTGATAGTTAGCTCATAGCCTCTAGAGGTAAGCTCGAGACTTGCCTTAGATTTGCAAGATTAGAAAGCTTGGAGCTCGTGGGAGCCTAGTGAGACTTGTGATCGGCAACATGTTAATGTATAACAAAAAAAGAGGAAAAAATTAAAAATATATTTTTTAATATAAATTTCCTTAAGTTCCAAATGAACATTAAAAAATATTATCATTTTTTAGGAAAATGATTATTTGAAAAATATTTTCCAGGATTGCTATATTTTCATAAAACAAACGGAACTTTAATGTATAGTGAGTAACTTAATCCTAATTTTTTTTAAAATTTACAAACTTTTATCATAAACCTTTTGACGATTTATCGATATATTCATCCGTCCGATTGAAAATGGCTAACATGATGATCATGCCAGCAAAATGGTCAGCATCCACATTAGAGAGTGCTAGACAAAAGTGACCTTATATTGATAGATCATTAAAAGGATTACAACTAAAATGGTACTTTGAAAAGTTTCACATGAATTGGCCACCGTAAAATAGGGCTGCTTTTTTTTTGTTGGTTGACAATTTTCCCTTTCTCCAACTAAAGTGTAAATAAACAAATAAATAGAATAGGAGAATGGTCTATTATTAGACCGATAACACATGATCGACCACAGAAAAACTTGCAAGTCCCATCATGACAGTGGATTTAGGCAAAGGAAACGTCAAAATCTCTCGCATTTTAACGAGACTAGTAGTAATATCACGACTTACGAGCGGTGTTGCCATCTGGTGGGTGTGAGCACTCCTGTTTGGAGCTTGGAGCATCTCAGCCGAAATTCCAAAAACGGGCCGCAATTACCGGCGGCGAAGGGGCGGATCCTTTCCCTTTTTGGTCAAAACAACCTCTTTGGGCCATAGGCAAGAATGGTGAATCAAGCAAACCCAGTTGCCAAATCGAGCCAATACCTCCATTTTCCAATTCCCATCTTATTATAAAAACACTACAACCCACGTCAAGTCGTCAAGTGAGGAATATAACAATGGCTTCATCATTCACGCATTCAAATTTTATCGAGGTGAACTCTCAGCCTCAGCTTCAGCCCATCTGTATACTTTAAACGTAGGGCACAGGGTCGAGAGAGCCCACCGTAAGACAAAAGGAAAAGTCCGAGGGGAGCCCCAGGTTTAGTGGACTTGCGACGGAGTTCTGTGGTTTGCCACCCCTGGAAGTCTTCTGTCTATTAAAACGGTCGCAATCCACTGCCCAGATGGAAGTGTTGACAGCACAATCCAGATAGGAAAACCGAGATCGAACCATCAATGGCGATGGAGGATAGGAGCAGGACCAAAGTCCAAACGCTTTACGATGCTTGTAACGAAGTGTTCTCTTCTCACAAGGAGCAGCTTCCCACCTTCCAACAGATTCACTGGCTCAAAACTCTCATGGGTATGTTTTGTTATGACTAGGTTTTTCCGTCTTCTTCTTCTTTTTTGGTTGTTCTCGACGAAGATCAGTTCTTTCTCTGTGCTGCAGCATCAATGGAAGCTGTGGATGTCGGGATCGACGAGTTCAGCCCGGGATCTCCCTCGTCGAGCCTCGATTGGCCGAAGGAACTAGTAAGTGCGCAGGAGGTGTCGAAGATAACGTACATACACGTGCATGAGTGCGACGATTTCTCTGTAAGTCCAAATGTTTTTACACACATGACGAGATCGACATTGGCTCCAGATATGTTTTTGAGTCCGAGAACATGAATGCGAAGCATCTGATCGGGAGTCCGTTCTATCTGTAGATGGGCGTATTTTGCTTCCCTACCGGAGCGACGTTCCCGCTGCACGACCACCCGGGGATGACGGTTCTGAGCAAACTACTGTACGGATCAATGTACGTGAAGGCTTATGATTGGGTTAAACTAGAGGAATCGAACGCAAGAACGAGTACGAATCCTTCTATTTATGTGCGTGCTGCTTTTGATCTGCATTAGAAATTCTGGAGATGCCTCGCCGAGAAGCATCCTGGCGTCCCTAGTGGTTGACTTCTGACTATGGTGGATGGGTTGATGGTTTGCTGTGCAATGGGGTTGACTGGAGGAACCAAAGAAAAGCCTAGGCAAAACTCATAAACCAGTCATTGTGACCTTGAGATTGGATAAATAATTAGCTTGACCATCGAAACCATCGACATCTTTTCAAATTGAATTGACAAAAATACATGGGTGGAATTCATTTTCTTAAGATCATGCGCATGATTTGCAAAACATATGTCAGCTGTTCAACTCTTAACGGTGCTCTAAGGTTAGCTTTGTTTTTAAAGGTCAGATAGAAGGACCAAGGGCAACAGCCATGGGTAACCAAACCATGCATAGAGAAAAGGATACACTTGCTGGGATCTTGATAGATGTTGTGGTAGGTTGAATGAGCAATACTTAGCTCATGCATCAATGCTTCCTTAATTATTAGATCTAGACCTACGACCGCGCATTAGTCGCAGCATTTGTCGTAATGAAATGCTATAGGCAGATCTACTCTGCCTCAGTAATGTTCGAGACACTAAAATGGAATCAAAGAAAAGAACATGACATACTAGTTTTCGGGTAGTAAATTAGAAAGATGTTTAGCATCACCGCTACTACTAATATAGTGGTCGGTACGGGTATGAAGCAAATTGAAAGTTTTTTACCGTGTTGGTGAATGCAGTTGGATTAGCAGGGACGGTGATGGACGGAGTGATGAAGTCACCGTGCGAGACGTCGGTTCTCTTCCCTAGAAGCGGCGGCAACATCCATCGCTTCACCGCGTTGACGCCCTGTGCGATCTTGGACGTGTTGTCCCCACCTTACTCTGAAGAGTTCGGAAGGCCTTCCACCTACTTCCTAGAGTTCCCGATCCCTTCTCTTCCCGGTAATAGATCACTCCCTTACCACTCTTTACAGTCATCCATAGTAATAACATTACCTTGGAGACATGCCTTCCCCTCAGCTTAGAAAGGTTGCCGTTTCGTTGCGATTGTCAAAGGCGGCAAGTGATTGACAAGGCTTGTGAATATCTTTCGAGTTGGCAGGGTATGTGGTGCTCGAGGAAAGAGACTTGCCGGAAGATTTAGAAGTCGTCGGAGCGCCATACCTTGGACCGCCGGTCGTCACGGTGGAGGACGATCTTTGCTGACCGCTTCAGTATATGCATGTCACCGTCTCAATGCAAAGACGGCGTGCTTTTCCATGTAGACATGTAAATACATAGAGAACGACGAGTTATGTACATTTATACCACTGCTAGTGCCTAGCTTGCTGCAGGCCGTCGAGTTCACTGTGCTTTGGTTCATCCGCTTCTGTTTTTTTCTTCCTTTGGATCTTAACTAATTCTCATTCACAACCCATCAACTATCTCTATCTCGTGCAAAAGTGAATTGTTGAGGCTGCTTATTTGTAATCCAGGGGTACGAAAGATTAGGCCATCCAAAATTAATGAACGGCCTACAAGTTTCGTGATCCGATTGAATTTAAGTGTTTGGTCAATACATGTGGCCCAACTTGCACGCTGTTGATGGGATCTGAACATCTTACATTCAATTCCTGTAGATTTGCTAACACTTGACCAAGTGCCCAACCCTGGGGGTGTTCTTGTTTGGGCTATTTTTTAATAGATGGAGCTCTATTGTATGTATTACAAATATCTAAGATAATTCTTTTGACTCTACATATCTCTCGAGATTATGCATATACCTCTCACAGTACATTAGAAGCATATTGAACCATATTGAACCCCAAAACGTATTGTACAAACTATTAATTTTTTATTATTTTTACCCATGCATTTAAAAAAAATTGAAGTAGGTTTGCTTGAAATTATGAATTGTTGTAAATGTAGACTTTCGATCTTTCACTAAATTAATGCTTATTTTAAGCTAGATAAGGGAGTTTAAGCTGAAAAATTTACAAAAAATGGAAGGAGAAAAATCGATTCAATTTTGGTTTGGATTGCTTCTTAACTGTCGTATGGATCGGTTCGGTTCACTTTTCTTCGAGTCATATTTCTGTGGTTTCATATGATTGGACATCCAAATCACACCATGCTCTCTCCTAATTATACATTGTGAGAATTATGTGCCTCAATAATTGGTAAGACTCGGTCTTGGACTCAAAGTCCTGAAATAATAAAAACTCTTGAAGTATGATGAGTTGCGTAAGTGATATTGACTTAGTGCAATTTAAGCGCACATAGTCAAGCTTTTGATATGAAAATCCCTGGACGCCGAAATCCTAGAGTGTTTTTATGAGGGCTATTGATTAATGGGGGAGCTCCATTGGACACGACGAGACTTATAAGTCCAGGTGATGGGTAAGGCTACGGTTATCAATCTTATAAGATTTCTGAAGCACGAGTGTTGAACGTGGGCAGGCTGAGCCACATTCTTCTCAGGTAGAAGGAATGAGTCAAACGTTACATGTCCTTTGGGCCACACAGTTGGCATGATTATGGACGTACCAAGCCCATGAACACATCGAATATGCCCTTGATCGATTCTACCAAAAATCTAGACAACACATTTTGATACGTGATACATGTATGGCTACACGGGGACCGTGGTCGCCATCCCAACCCCGAATCGAGGACATTATGCCACGGACAACCTTGAATTGAGATCATAACAGCCAACAGAAGATTTAGGAAGTCGCCATGACATGCGTTATCAATAATTTGAGGCCATAATGTAATGAATGGGTGATCCCGGATCGAAAAGGAGACAGGCACGAGAAATGGCAGAGAGATCTAGAGAGGCAAGGAGGAGAG
Source organism: Melaleuca alternifolia (assembly GCA_019926035.1). Lineage (NCBI taxonomy): Eukaryota > Viridiplantae > Streptophyta > Magnoliopsida > Myrtales > Myrtaceae > Melaleuca > Melaleuca alternifolia. Next base: position 102,873 of record JAGKPW010000098.1, on the reverse strand, counting down.
AGATGGAGAGAGAGACAAGGTATTGAGGGAGGAGCTTCTATGGTGTGGGTGCCTTTTGCTATGGCGACAAGGGGGATGTGGTTGTAAAATATACCTATAAAAAAAGGTTGCAAATGGTCTATAAATTTTAGCTCAGTATGAAATCTAGTTCCTGAATTTCTAATTAAAACTTCAATATAGTTCATGAAGTTTAAATCAATTGTAATGTCATCCCCGAGCTTTTAAATTATTCCGAATGATCTTGAAGTTTTGGTACATATTTAATTAAGTTTTTCGACCATGTAAAGATTTCCAATTTATCCCTAGATTTTAATTAATTGAATGATAATATTAGATATTTTTATATAATTCATAGACTAAATCAAAAATCTTCTAAAAGTTCATAAATCATCTTATAAAAATTGAAAAGTCGAGGATGATATTATCCATTGAATCAAAATGTATGAATCGTTTATGTAATTATTTAGAAGAACAAGATAACCGATATGAGAATTTTCAGGAAGAGATGCCCAAGACCACTTAAATGAAGCACAAAAATTATATTTCTAAAAGTATACAGAAAATTATTTCTTTTTCCTTTTGCTTTTGTTTTTTAAGGATAGAGTTTCAAAATGACCCCATTCAATTATTTAGGACAAAAAATAAGTACACTCCTACAGGATCTTTTTGGGCCGACTAAAAATATCCAATTCCCTAATAGGGTCGGATTTATTTGGGCTGGGTAACTTATGGGCCCAAACCTCCACGACGAGTAGGCAGAGACCACATCGGCCCTATAAATACCGTGCTGCAGTTTCGTTGAAACCCTAATCACAGAAGGCAGATTCAAGCTTTAGCAGAAGGCAACCTCGGAGCCGCCTCCGCGCCTTCACCTATCTGAGCCAAAGATGAAGGTTCAATCCTCTTCTTCTGGCCACTTTCTGGTCGAAATGTAATTGCGGTTTTAATCAGTCGTTTGATTTATCTCGCTTGTGTGCTTTTGCAGTTCAACATCGCCAACCCTACCACTGGCTGCCAGAAGAAGCTCGAGATCGACGATGACCAGAAACTGTTAGTCCTCTTTCTCTCTTCGCTCTTTCTTGTGCCTGTTGGATTTAACTTAAGTCGTCCAAATGTGGGCTCGTTCTTGATTTCGTTTGATGTTTTGGCGGCCGGCGTCGTTTGGTGCTCGGAATGAGCTGGAGACTCTCCTTCTCGTTGAATTCACTTGGATTGTTAGGCAGTGAACAGACATGTGTGGTGTGATGTTCTATGGCGTAAGTTCTTTTATGAGCTGTTGTTTGCGCTCGCTGTTCTGCTTGTTAAGATATTCTGCTGTTGGTGCTGGGGAGAGCTTGTTTAACGCATTGAGGATTTTTGGTCTTGTCTCATGGTCTTCGCGCGGTGATTATCAGTAGCCCATGTGATAATTCCCAATGTCCGGTTAGCCTTTTTCACATAGCAGCTTTATCTCTTGATAGAGAAAGGCTCGATTTTGGGGGTGGGGGAGAACGAAATGCTAAAGTTTGGGTAGATCATCCTTTCGTTTCCTGCTTGGTAAACAATTTATCTTATCTGTGCACGTGCTCATAAAGAGTTGTTGGCTTAATTAGAGTTATGTAGACTGCGACAATTGCATATTCCTGGAACTCCGAAATCAATATGGTGTTTACGATTTATGCCGTGAATATGTTATGCATGTGGAATGCGCTAATCCTGTAGTCTCTCTGGTTGTCTAGTTCTGCTGGAATATATACTTTTTTAAAAAAAAATCTCGAATGCCAAATATTCTTTGCCACTGACTGCTGGCTTCCACATCTTGTAGGCGAGCATTTTTTGACAAGAGGATTTCACAGGAAGTCAGTGGAGATGCACTTGGAGAGGTATCTTATGGTCAACGAGTTTTAGCTTTTGTCATTAACAATGTGTTTATCCTTGAATGGTTGCCATAGATTCTGGTTGAGGGTTTACATTTTTGTAACAGGAGTTCAGGGGTTATGTTTTCAAGATCATGGGAGGATGTGACAAGCAAGGGTTCCCGATGAAGCAGGGAGTCCTGACTCCTGGCCGTGTCCGCCTCTTGCTTCATAGGGGTGAGTGATTTGCAGCTTCAATAAAAGACTGAAATGTTTTTTGGCTTACAGTAGGCTTAATACTGGACACTTAGTAAGGTGTTAATGGCAGTGTCTTCGTACAGTCACTGTTACACTGTCAATTTTTGCATACACAGCAACACAAACTTTTATTTGCCTTCCTGAACTATCAGAATAAGGCTTATTCCCCATCTGATCAGGGACCCCTTGCTTCCGTGGATATGGAAGGAGGAATGGAGAGAGGAGAAGGAAGTCTGTGCGTGGGTGCATTGTCAGCCCTGACCTTTCTGTGCTGAATTTGGTTATTGTGAAGAAGGGAGAGAGTGAGCTCCCTGGTCTCACTGACACTGAGAAACCAAGGATGCGAGGTCCTAAAAGGGCTTCGAAGATTCGCAAGCTCTTCAACCTTTCAAAGGAAGATGATGTGCGGAAGTATGTCAACACTTACCGCAGAACATTTACGACAAAAGCTGGTATGTTCCATGATAATCATGTTCTCGCTTAACCAAAAGGGGATTAAAGTGTGTCGGTAGCTAGGGACTGTTCTTTACAACTTATCTTCAATGTTGACCCTGTTCCTCTTGGCTGCTATCTCAGGCAAGAAGGTGAGCAAAGCTCCCAAGATTCAGAGGCTGGTCACTCCATTGACTCTGCAAAGGAAGCGTGCAAGGATTGCTGATAAGAAGAAGAGAATTGCCAAGGCCAAGTCTGAAGCTGCTGAGTACCAGAAGCTCCTTGCCACCAGATTGAAGGAGCAGAGAGAACGTCGCAGTGAGAGTTTGGCCAAGAAGAGGTCCCGCCTTTCTGCTGCTTCTAAGCCATCAGTTGCAGCTTAGAGCATATTGATTATGTCTGAAGTTTTGATTATGACCGGAGTTTACTTTCAAGATTTTACATGTTTGAAGTTCGATTTTGATGGTCCTGTGGTCATCTCGTTTACGACTTAGATACATTTGAGTTACTTCATCATGTGGTTGCTTTGTCTGGTAGAATGTCATGAGATTCTCCCTTATTTTCTGATCTACATTTTATATTAGACGTATGATAGGTTTTTCGTCACCGAATCATGGAGATACCACTTGCTATTTCTTAAATCTGTACCAACATTTGTGAATTGGCGTTGCTCGCAGATATCGTGTGAGAAGGGCAAGGAGGTCTTATTTTGATTGGATGTTTTTCCCCGCAAGCCAAATTTTGGCCTAATAAAACGTTTGTCGTTATAGAACTGGTAATTGTTAATGAAATGGGAAATGGATGAACAACTAATACAGTAGAACGGAGTTTGTAAATGTATAAACATGTAAACACTAAACAACGGTATTCGCCCGACCCGTGAAATGTCAATCGTACGGTACAATTGGGAGGAAGATGAACATCATAATGTACAAGTCATGGCCAATCATGTCATGCCTTATGAAGCTGTGAAACTCTACAAATTAATGAATAAGTAATTCTGAAGAAATCGTCTTGGCGTGTCAGGCAATTTCTAATTCAGGCTGATGTGCTGTGAGTGGCAGATGAGATCAAGGGAAGCCCCTGTAATTGTTCAATTCTCCCCACACCGTCTGTTCAACTTCTTCCCAAGATTCTGCGCGTCTGAGGTCCTTCCAGATGCTGAAAATAGCGGCCAAAACGTTCTCGTCATGCAAGATGCAATAGCACCTGCACATGCATCATTTGGTATATGATGTCAGACATAGAATTTAGGTCGGAGGATGTTTAGAGATAAGCGCAGAATGTAAAAAAGTCAAAACAGGGAATGGCTAAGAATATCCCATCGCTAAGAGATGCGGCCACCGTCAGTCACTGGGGTCAGCCAATGGAGCTTGGTTACAGCACAACCAATGCATCCTTCCAATTTGACACTCGGAAGGGCAGGATGTAGCAATGCTCGTAAAAGAGAGGCAAACAAGATGTCTATAACAGCTGAGTACAGCGAAATTAGATTGTCGACAACTCAGGACACACATCATATGACTCCACTTGTCAACTTTCTCATCTCCAAAAATTCAGGTAAAACCAGGGGAGCTAAGAGTGTCATTTCATACAACTAATTTTTTTACCATCTCGATCCCATGATAAGCACATGCTGATGAACAAAGCTTCAGCACAGAACTGTGCCCGATGTATATTATCTGCAAGAAAGTTGCTTCTACAGGACCCTTGATATTGAAGCAATATAGGAATTATCCCCCAAGAGACGCACTGCAACAAGCGCCAAGAGGAACCTTGTTTGCAAAGATATAATTCTTCACAAAGAATCTAAAGATCAGACACCCAATTTTACACATTCTAAATTTACAAGAGGGGATTGACAAGTCTTAAGGCGATTGATAAGAGAAATAGAAATGAAGCAACGACCAAGGATGAAGTACCTGACTTGACGAAGTCCAATGAAGATAAGACACGTCAAGGAACCAATCAATGCAGTTAAGGTTGACTGGAATTCCTAGGTCGAAGGTGACATATGATTGACAATGAAACTCAAAGGAAAGTGCTAACACGAGTTCGTTCACCTACTCTAGGTGAGGAACAGCAAAAGGAAAGTAAGAAATAGGGCTTTGATTTGCTCTCTCACGGTGGCTCTAAAGCCAGGATAACATTTTAGGATTATAATAGAGGGAAAGAGAAGCAGTAGACTTTCAACGCATTATTACTCACGTCAAAATCACCCAGGAGCTCTTAAAGACGATCTTAATACATGAATCCCTACCTACATCATCTAAATACCAAACAATAACTGACTAACCACGAGTATATCATACTGCCATTTTCTCCAACAATGACCATCAGTTTTATCCATTGGTTTGCACCTTTCATTTTAGCCAAGGTCCAAGTCATATGCGACCTTGCACGAGAATGCTTTCTAGCAAATGTTTATTTGTTATCAAATGTCCCTCATATGCAGTGTGCACATGTAGATGTGAAAATTTAGTTGCATAAAACCAACTGATATTATAAAACTATGTAAAATAAGCACAGAAGGAAAACTATGACTCACATAGCACGGTAGGAGAGCCGCTGATATTTGATATCTTCCAAAGATTGGTGCTGTAGTTGACATCCCAGCAAGGGAATCTTGTAATGCAGCAAAAGCTGTTTTAAGAGATAGGAATCACCTCGAAAGATATCCAGATGTATAGGAATCAGATCATAAAGGGGGTCTCCTGCACAGAGAAAAAGGTTGGTCAGTACTAGCAAGAATGTCCTGAGACTTGCTAGACTCCTCTTCTCCATCACACAGATTCAAAGGCATCTAGGTTTTCAGTCATCCTCACTTGCATGACTAGAACTCAGAAATGAGTTCTCATAGTTCATGGACATGGCTGTACGAGTACATTCAATTTATTTAGCCTACTATGCACATTTATTAATTTGCATTGACATTGCATGACTGTCCTATGAACCATAGCTCTGTGAATCTGAAGACTAACTGGATAATAAAAAAACAAGCAAAAGCATAAATGCAAACATGAAAAGCACTGACCTATGGAGAGATCACTAAAATCAAGAATATGACTTGGCTGCCATGACTGTTGCAGCTCACTGCCATTGTATCCATTATCCTTAGAGCCACCTCTAGGTGAAATTCGATTATTGTAACAATCAATAGAACGTGGTTCCATGTGAATATTGTCATCCATAATGTCAGAGTGTATCCAGGAAGGTCGACAGCCTTTCTCGAGGAAATCCTGAAAAGGATATAAAGTGCACGTTCAGAAACAAGGGATATAAAGTGGTCATAAAAAAAAGAAAAACCAATTCGCACCAGCCATGTAATGCAAAACAGCCAAGTAACTTATGAAATATCTATGCCATTCATGTCAAATGCGAGCAACTCAGCTGCACCATTTCCGAAAAGAAGGAAACCGCCATTACCATAACCCTTTTTCTCATCTAATGTTTAATCCAGATTCAAATTCTAGCAACTTAGGACGCATTTAGTAACGTTTCTGTTTCTTTATTTTTCTGTTCTTTTGTTTCCTAGAACTGCAAATATACACCAGTTAATTTTTCTATTCCCCGGCCACTTAGATTTTGAAAAAAAGTCAAAAGTAAAAAAAAAGAAGTTATTTCTTTGTTCTTTTTTTTTTGGTAATGGTTATTTCTTGTTTTTCCTTAAATCGGTTGTTGGTGTTCAACGCTGGGCGGCGAGGTCACCTCACCAGGCCTTGGGCAAGCCTCGCTGCAGCTGGGCAAGGTCAACCTCGCCCTACCTTGCCCAGATTTGGGGAGATTGAGCCACCCCCAGCCACGAGCGAGGCTTGACCTCGCCCAATCTGAGTGAGGCTGATCTCCCTCAGCCTCGGCCTCGCTGGCCAGAGGAGGAAGAACAAAAAAGAAGGGAAAAAAAGGAAAAAAAAAAAGAAAAATATCAGAAAACTAGAGTTGTTCTAAATGTACAACGTTTTTTTTTTCTATTCCGGGAATAGTTTACTAAACGTATTCTTTTGCAAAGAAACTTGTCTAGGGACAAAAATAGAAAAAGTTACTTTTGAAAAGAAATTATTTTTAGGAACAAAAGTATCACTGAACACACTATGGATGCTGATTCCCTCAAAAAAAATTATTGGTGTGCATCACATAAGTTGTCATGGGATTTCATGATACAAAAGCAAATGTCCACAAAAACAGATACACTATCAAATTATAGTATCCAGTTAAAGAAACCAAATACTTTTCCATTAGCTGCACAAGAAGAGGGTCCTTGAGTCACCTTATATGAGGAAAGCAACTTCGTTAGGTCATCTGGGATGTACTCATCAACTTTCTCTATTAGAGTGCTAGGAATTGGATCTCCCCTACGAGACAAGTAGAAGTGTTAGGTCCATTAAACTTAAACGTGACGCTGGAATTCTAATGATACTCATCCACTTTCTTATCAGACGACAATAGTCCTCTTTTCATATCCCAAAGAGAGAAAAAAAGGTCACACTAGAATTGCCAAACAGCAATAAATAAAAGCTGCCAATCAGATCAGCAATCTGAGAGGTCGTGTAATTGCTAGTTAGCTTAGCAAAAAAAATTTTCCCCCTCAGCACGATTGACACCCTCAAGATTTGATGTGTCTGCTATCACACATAGGATACTGTCTAATATCTAGTCCATGGAAAATAACATTCACTCATTTTTCAAAGATCACACAAAGGTCTTGCAGAATCAAAGGAATAACATTTCCCTAATAGATGAAGAAAACTTTTTATTTATGCTTTATTTGCTGCAGCAAAAAAAAAATTCATCAAATCCTTTGTATCAGTTGGACTTACCATCTACTTAACCGGCTTGCTAAAGTCATCTTTTTCCTGCTTAAAGTCCCAAGGAAGATATTCCATTCTGCAGTAACTTTTGAACTAAATAGACGAGTCTCCACCTGATAATTTGTAAGCTGTGATTCCACATTTTGTCCAATTGCTGAGAAACTCTGAGAAACAAAAGATGGACAGGGCAACACATGTAGGTTACGTAGCTGCTCTCCAAGAAAGGCTGCTAGATCTAGTGTGTCCTGGATTGATAGTGTATCTCTTCTGCATTTCAAATGTTGAGGAATCTCTGTCAATACACAACATACATGTGCAAGCATACATGAACTCTAAGTCGGCATGGCACTCCATAGACAAGACCACTTACAGCTGAGCATATATCTTCCCTTTGCATCTTTTTGTAATGATGAATGGCCATAGTCTGGAACAGCTAGCTGAATAGATTGATTCACTCATGGACATTCCAGCTTTCATGTATTCATAGATTTTCTTGTTCCAAACACCAAAAGGAAAGCCATCCTCTGAGCACTGTGGTGGGATCATATTATACTTTGAAATGATATCAGGCACTTTTCTACCATCCCATGGCAGAACAGTAACTGATTCATCATCTTCAACGTAAAGAAGGCCACTAGCCAAAACATCTGGAATGTAATTTCTCAGAGGAGAGCTCACTCGATCCACTAAGTTATAGAATTCAAGCTGCAGATATGAGATATAAACATAAAAATATGCAAACATTGATTTTAGAAATGAACTAATAAGGTTATACCTCCGTGCCTAAACAATACATTGCATTCTCCAGGCCCTCTTCAACAAAGATCTTAACTACATGGTCCCCAATGAGGTAAACCTGCAAAAGTGGATGGGAAATTCATAGAATGTAGAGTATTCAAGAGAACTTCTCATTCCCTTTCTGAAACTTCTATTATATAATTACATACAATATTTAGTTCATCTTAGTGTGCACTCAAAATTCATATATCTAAATTCTAGGTAAGAAGAAAGCAAAGATTCTTGGAAATGAAGCTGAGCGAGGCAGATAAGTACAATGCCAACAATGCACTCTGCATATGAGCCTTAACACTAGTCAACAAACAGCCAGCTTAGCAGAATGGAAGGAATCCTCCAGCAATAAAATTCTAGACTGCTTTTTGTTTAAGGAATCATGGAACCGTGTATGCAAATTCAATGAGGTTCTAGTAGACTGCCTCAACAAATGAGCAGCCCAAGATCCTGCTACCGGCGATTCTTTCTACAATCTATTAACTAGAGAGTTTCTTTTTTCATTTAGCAGTAGATACATGGCCTGGTATAAATTTGGCAGTATCTTTCTCAGACTAACTCTACTTCCACTCAGAGCAACTTCACCCCAACTTTTATGACTCCCCAGCAACATTTATTGGATTAGAAAAATCAAAGAAATTAACTATTGATATCCATGCGATAAAAAATTAAAGTTTTGGATACAGTGTTGCAATATAAGAGAACTCATCCACCAATCCTGCCTCAGAGGTTAGAGGATGGATTATAACTTTAGCATTTGTTGTTTTTGTCAATGTATAACCGAGTTCCTAAAGATTCCTCCCAAATTGATTGTGCATGACAATTGTGAGAATATACATAAAAACAAGACAACAGAGATTACAAAGAACTAATCCTTCCTGTAGAATGAGACGTACCGGATTGCTACCAGTGCCAACAGGAAGCCTCTCACTGTCCATTGGATAAGGCAAATTGTAAAAAGCACAAATTTCTGCTAAGCATTTCAACCACTTCTCTGTATTCATTGCAAGACATGCCCCCTAAAATTATGTTAGAAGATGAATTAGAACATATGAAACAAAGAAAAAACAGGAACACGACATGATGACACTGCCAGTATCCAGAGCATGAAAAAATAAATATAAAAATACTGGCAGATCAAAGAACTTGAAGAATCTTATGACCAACGTGCGTTTCTTAAGACTGTTTACTTCTTCTGTAAAGACGACGACAGGAGTTCACTTATTCTGTTATGACGATAACAGGAGTTCACTTTCTGTTAGATCTTCCCATAGGAAACACTGGCGAAGTGATTAAGGATCACTTCAATGTGCAGAAGCGCACGCACAAATTTAATTTCCCACACTACCCAGCGCAAACAATTTTGCATTTGGGACATCTACCTGGGCTTCACTTTTGGCTTGCGCTCTTACTTGGTTCAAGAGGTTGGTGGTGCAATTAAGGCCGGGCTATACCTACCTAAGCGGGTCTCTTCGCCGTGAAAGAGAAAGAAAACACTAGTCTCTAAAACTGTCAAAGATAAACGAGTTTAATCTCAAAAGACGAACCTTCCATAGTAGTTCTCTCATCTCCGGTTTTCCAACCCAAAGCTTGAATAACCATTCTCTCAATTCCCGTTGTCCTATGCAGTTCCCTGAACTCCAAGGAGATGTGTAGTGGTCTCTATCTTTATCCAAAAACATAGCCAAGAAATCTATATCGTAGGAGAACTCTTGCTTCCACATATCATAACCTTTTGATGTGTCATTTACAGTTCCGCCATTGGTCATCAGGTCTCTATGTTGGGTTCTTAACCTCTTCTCTTTCCTGATTGAGTCTGAGTGACTTAAGGTATCAAATTGATGAAGATCAGCCATTTCTGCTTCACCAGACAATTCTCCATCCACAGCTAGCAACCCAGCTCGGGACACTCCTTTATGACGATAACCAGGAGCCATATCCAAACATACAAACTCAAAATTCTTTGCATTGACAAAATTTTGCGTAACTGCAACTGTTGTCTCCAAATTCAGGACGCAATGCCACCAACCACTAGGAACAAATATTGTCTCTCCAGGAAGTTGGGTACATTCTATTGGTTTATCTTCATCGGCAAGAAGTGGATAGAAATCCAGCCACCACTACACAGACACAGAAGATGTAAGTAAAGAAAACACAGCAAAGTGCATACAGAAGAAACATGCACAGAAAAGGTTTAAACTATCAGGTTCAGTACTAATTACCTGCAATGATGATGGACTTTGAACATTGATATCACCATCATCTTCATTCACATGTACTGTAACACCCAAAGGTACTTTTCCTGGAGGATATAATGCCCACCTGCTTCAACATCAATTTCATAAATTTCCTACCGCAGACTATTCTTTCACTTTGCAGCGAATAACAACAAAGTATGTCATATTAAACATATAAACATGACTTGGAAGTCATAGCCACACTAACATTTCAAGTTGGTTTTCCTTTTGGCCACTAACATTAAGGGGTGACTTTCTGATTTAAGCTCCATGATAAGACAGAAGCAGAAAACTAAATTCTTTAATATCCGTGCCAGTTAATTTGCAGTGCAAAACAGGGGTAATCTAGTTGTGGAAGGCTCAAAATTGAAGAATATCTTTTTTTAGCACATAATTTATTGAAGAAGCAGATGCCTTCTATATTATGGATGGAAGTTTCAAAATAGCCAAAACCATATGAGTGGCACTCATTCCTTTTGCTTGATCCCAGTCAAAGGCGAAGCTCACTTATTCCTGTGGTTAATGGCGGCCTAATTGAATAAAATATTGTAATAACTCAACAATATCATGCGATCATCTTTAGATTCATGCAGTGTGCTTCTGAGCATGACTAGATACGTGCCCTCACACTCCTGGAGACAGTTAGTAGATACAACTTTTCATCAAATTGGGTTCACTACTTTGAGACCCGATTTCCAACATCACAGTGATGAAGATGCCATCAAATAAAAGTACTGGAGAAATTCCTGCTTCAAATATAACTTCACAAACAATTTACGTGCAATTTAAAATACCGACAGAGGTGCCGTTATTGCATAAAGTTCAAAAGATACTCGTAGGAATGTAAATTCACCAAACAAAATTTCTACCAACAGGATTTTAGCAACAAGAGTAAGGAGAATGTACCTTTTTCTACCGCAAAGAAGAGTGTTCCAGGCACTGGTCAGAGCTGGATCAACATGCCAAGAGGCACCAGACCTCTCTGGACCAATAATGAGCCATCGATAGGGAGGCCGCTGCTCAAAATCCAAAACATCGAAAAAGTCTTCTTGAAAGAGGTGAGGCACACAGTAATCCTTTAATAAGCCAGGAGCAGCTTCTCCAAACTGAGGAATTTAAAGCAAATTTACTTTCACAGAGAAAAAATGGGATAGAAAGCAAAAACGACCACATGCTTCACCAGAAAAAAAGGACATGTAGGGGAGGAGGGGGGAGGGAGAGGAGGAGGCGAGGCACCTTATCATCAAATATATATAGGGGATCCTCATCATGCTGGACGTTCACATACGAAAAATAATCCTTAAGTTTCATCAGAATCTTCCTCGAACTTCGCTGAGATAATCTGAATGGTGTCTCTCCATATTTGCATAAAAGCTGGTCAATGGTCCATGAATTTTTTGCTGGCCATGTATCAGCAAGTCCAGTGAGCAGAACCTGACATAAGATTTAAAATTATTTTTTTTTCCTTGTAAGCACAATAAACAAGACCTTCTGCCTTTTCCCCAAAAAAGAGAAGACCTATATTTTCACAATTTCTAACACAAGCAGGACATTCTTATATTATCAGAAAATCTCCTCACTCAAAAATACAGTCAATATCTTTCTAGGAAATACCAAGCAAAACAGTCATTAGACATACAGATTGCATGGGATTGTTTGGTGATAGAGGAGTTGATTCCAATCCACTTTGGCATGGTGTTCTAGTTCATACATCCACAAAGTACAAAATATGCATTTGCAAATACAAAAGCACATGTGCATATATTTTTAGAATAATTAAATATTAATCCATGCCTTCATCTAACAGCTCAAGCTTTTAGAGCAATTGGCAGTGGTCCCACAAAACTTCACATGGTATCAGAGCATGAGGTCCCGAGTTCGAATTATTCTAGGCCCCTATTTGTCTCTAGCAAGTAGACCAGACTAAGCGTGAGGGGGAATGTTAAAATAATTAAATATTAATTCACACCTTCATCTAACAACTTAAGTTGTTTAAGCAGTTGGCAGTGGTTCCACAAAATCTCACATGTACAAGAGAAAGAATGAAGGGGAAGGGAGAAGGGTTACAGGCGTTTTAAAAAAGAGAAAAAAAAGGAGAATAACCAAACCAGATGAAACAATCCCTTCAGTTTATCAATATACTGTGCCTTTTGTGTTTGCATTTGTCTTGTCAGTTCATCGGCTTAATTTGTTGGTTCCAAAACCTATAAAAACAAATAATTTTATCCTAAAAATAGCAACATAGAGTCTAGCCTAGTCAAGTGAGCCCATCGTATCTAAGTATCTCAATTTGATTTTCATTTCTTAGTCAGGCATTCAAAAGGAATCTTCAAGCTTGAAGAAAGCCTATTAAAGAGTTCAATTTCTGTTTTCAATTCTAACATAGCCAAACCCTACACTACTTCCGTGAAACAAAAATAGTAAATCTGGAAGTTGCACAAGGTAGTAGGGAACATATCCATGTCAATAAGTTTGGCTCCAAGTAGAAATAACAGATCTAAATAATTGCACGAAAATGATGCAGACTAATGACAATAATAAGGCAAACGTAGATAATTTATCATGTCATTGAGCAAAACCATACTATTATTACTATCATATATTTAAAATTGTCTATCAATCAGGAACTGTCCCACATCAATTATGACAAGATAACTATTCTTCATAACCACAAAACTAAAAATGTGCCTGTCTTTCTCTTTCCTGCCTTTCTAAAATCTGTAGAAAGAAATTTGTGCAACGATGGTCATTACAAGACCAATCATTTGTAACTTTACCGGTTTTTTCCCGTCATACTCATGGCGAAATTCTTCTAGAGATATGTCATTCTTCCTTTCCACGTTTCCGCTATCCATAGAAAACTCATTCAATGTGGTGTGGCACCTATACAATCTTCGATACAAGAACAATGAATTGAATCCTGTACATGGTAGTAACAGAAAGTTTCAAGATGACATCATGTTTATACATCATCACAAGTGATCTAAAAGAAATTGACTGCTCTGATGGATGAAGTGATAATGATGCAAAAAAGAACATGGTACAGAGCTAATTACCATCAAAGTGCAATCTTTTCCTGCAAGTTTCAATGTACTTGGTTGGAAGGTTCTCTCTGCATAGAGAGACAGCAAGAAAAAAGCAGCATATACCAATTGTAAGCCGGAAAAAAAAAAGTCGATGACAACTGCATCAATATTAACTGATCAAAACCACCAATGAAAGAAAAACTATAAAAGTAGTTAGAAGATGAGTCCGAGACATACAAATAAAGTGTGGTTTCCTTCCAGGATCCTCTGTATTGAAGAAGCTTGTCTGATCTCTTCACATTCAAACAAAGACTCATCCACAGTGGCTCCTCATTGCACAGGATGTACATCGCACTACAGTATCACAAATCCAACCAATCAGACAGCATATAGAGTCTGCAGCTGCAAGCTAGACTCCAGGACTTATGAGTCCTCCCATGGTAGCAGTTTATTCCGATGACAAGTTAAGGTCAAGAAATATTCCAAACTAGACAAACTTATCCTGCATACGGTATAATGGAGCAGGACTTACGAACAACCAAGTGAATGCAGTTCGGAATAGAAATGCTACAATGATCTAACGCTTCAATTCCATGACTTGTCGACTTTTCACTAGTGACCAAAAATCACAAAATATTAAGCAGCGGTAGTTTATTTCCCCGCTAAATGCAGCACACAGAACCAAAATTGTTGCTCTCCACAACATCTAAAGGTCTAGAATGAAAGTCCTCACACGCCATAGGCATAAGCAACCTCTTAGGTCGATCTAATACAACCGAACTACTCCATCGTCAACTGCAACATCAATCGGGACCCAGATTGGGCCTCAATTCGCAACCTAAACATGCAGTACCGACGAACAATACGTGTTCGAACACCGACAACAGAGAGGAACCCGACCCCAGAGAGAGAGAGAGAGAGAGAGAGATTGGCTAACCTGCTGACGCAAGAGAGACGAGCCACGTCGCGAGGGGAGAGATCCTCGAGGATCGAACAAATGACTTCGTCGGGAAGGACACGGAGGTCGCCGAGAGCGTCGGGCCTCCGATCCCGGAACCCGAAGGGGCTTGCTTGAGGAGTCTCCATTGACGAGGCGAGGGGAGAGAGAGACTTCGCCAGAGAAGAGGGGGTGATACAGCGTCGACTTTTGCAATATATATATACCTTTGGCTATCGACCGTTTTTTCTCCGCCAAAACCAGAAGCGAATAAACGAGGATTGGACCGCGTGCGGTCGGCGCGTTGCCGCGTGCGCTGAAGTTTCACGCCACCCGCGTGCACTTGCGGGGCTTCCCGGATGCTCCACCTTGAAATTCGGATCTCGGATCTCGGATCTGGTGCTCTTACCATAGGCACTTTTTAGTTTTTATAGCAAAATTCAATCATAAGATTGGGAGTTTTAATTAACAAAAAGTTACATATATTTCAATTCCTTAGTATATTTTGTCATAATTAATTATTAGATAGCTTGTAATCCATTTGACAACTCACGTTACACCTATACTGCACTACGTCGATTCTCGTGTGGTAATTGCAAAGAAAGTGTAAAAACAGCATGAATCTCACAATTAGCTCAAAGTTAGCACGACCGAACCTGCTCATTGAGAGGGGCAAGGCCGAAACCTCCAGTGGGCCTTGCCCGAGCCCTCTAAGGGGAAGGCAACAGGCCATCCTAACCTCGGCATGATGGGCCTAGGCCTCTTTGGATTAGGGCCTGGATTTCTTGTGCTAGGTAGGGGTGATCGGTTCCCCGAGCGGTTCGGTTCCCCCCCGGAACCAGGAACCGGACCGATGGGACCAGTTCCCGGTTTTTAGGATCGAGGAACGGTTCTCGGGCGGTCCAATGGGTCCGGGATCGAGAAACAAAAAATAGTGCAAAACCTAATAAAGGAACCGGTTTCTTAATTCTAGAGGACATAAAAAGCGAGATCAATCCTGTGTCGAATTCTAGAGGACCTGGTCCAGAAGGATCTTTGATGGGGATTTATGGTATGTTCTTAGTGTCTAGTGGTATGAAAGTGACAATTATCGACGTAAAATTATGTGTTTATATGTTGTGCATGATTTCTTGTTTTCTTTTCTGAAGTCTGCATGATGTTGAATTAGAAAACTAAAAGCAATCAAGATAAGCTGAATCAAGAATTTACTGCTAACTGCCACTGAAATTTCTTTTTGGTCAACAGTTACTAGCAATGACATCCATTTAACTAACCTCAATGGTTATGATGTATCAGGGTCAAACCAGGGTGGAAATAATTTGACTTTAAAAGGCTGACCACTTACTGTAAGTCTCTCTCCACCCCGCACTCCCTCTGTTGTTGATTTTAACAAATAACATCAGTATTTTTGGCGATATTTATTATATATGAACACACATTCTAAAAGTCCTGTCTTTTGACATCTTTGTTCCTTAGGGACTAGATCAGCTTCGCACATTTCAGCAGCAAAAGCCCTTTATACAAGCTCCTCAGCCGTTTCATCAACTACAGATGTTACCACAACACCAGCAGAAGCAGCTTGTGCGTGCTCAGCAAAATTTGACATCACCATTTGCCAGTGATGAAAAAGGAAGACTCCGGATGCTTTTGAGCAATCGGGATATAGTGGGCAAGGATAGACCCCAAAATTTTATCGGAGATCTGGTCCCCAACATTGGATCACCTTTACAAGCTGATGGACCTCGAGGGGAGACAGAAAAGTCTGAAATTGCAGGGGAGATGGGCCGGTTCCAATTCGGTCCAAGTGGTTTGATCCGGGTGGACCGGTCCAAGTGGTTTGATCCGGTTCTGACCTCTCAGGAACCGGGAACTTGATTGCCCAGAAACAGGTTCCATTTTTAGGAACCGTGGACCGGACCATAACTCCGAAGAACCGGACCCACCTGGCCGGTCCAGTCCAGGCGATTGCCAAATTGGGCGATCCATTATGCTCAGCCCTAAGACCAGGCCAAGAAATTCCGGTCTGGGCGAGCACTCGAGCCGCCCACATATGATGAGGCCTAAGCCTGATATAATCGGCCAACAAGAGAGAGTTAGCAGGACGCGAGGGTTTGCTAGGTGAAGATGGGCCCTTGGGCAAAGTTCCCATTCTTCGGGTCCAATCCACCATCATCCTCATTTGTCGAACAAAGGCCCTCGAGAGAAAGCCCAATCAGTAGGTGGCGGAAACGTCGCAAAGGTTGGTGCAACCAGAGAGGCGGGCTGGTGATTACATTCGTGTGATGTTGTGCGGTGAGATTCATATAAGTCATTAGTATCTAATCAAATTGATCTTACTGTATAATATAATGAATTACCAAATGAGTGGGCATTGAGAATTCCCAATCTCTCGAATCTGCTCGTCTTATGAGCTTTCTACAAATGCAAGAACACAATGTTTGGCTCCCGATGCAACTCAAAACAACTCGATAATACCAATCACCATCCGAACCCACCTGCTGGCGAGCCTGACCAGCATATCTCATATTCTTAACTCAGAGGGAGGTAGGATGCCACCATGCTCTCCTTTGACCGAGCGAGAGCCCAGACATCTACAGCTCTAGCCCCTCCCATCTCGCTGGCCACACGACATTCTTTACAACCTTTCGGCGTCCCTTTCAATATCTAAAGATCAAACTTCGGCCACTGTATATATTCATATGAGCATAAATTAAAACCATACACAAATATTCGTACAACACAACAACTCGTACATGCCCGTGCTAATTAAAGGAAAATGAAGCTTCGACATCATGGGAACAATTTCACAGCCCTAGGGAGGCAACGGGGTGCTGTGACTGGATCCTCCGCTTTCTAAGGCGCTCTGCAATGATGAAAGCAAGCTCTAGAGATTGGGACGCGTTCAGCCTGGGATCACAATGGGTATGGTAGCGCGAACTGAGATCATCGAATGTCACAGTTCGCGACCCACCAATACACTCGGTCACGTTCTGACCTGTCATCTCCAAGTGCACTCCTCCTGGATGGCTCCCTTCTTGTTCGTGGACATCAAAGAATGCTCTCACCTCAGCCTGTCGAACGGCAATTATTAAAAAGGTAAATAAAATAGGATGATAGTAGAACATGCACAACACCATTTGATAATTGCATAATACTTAAGAAGAAATTGCAAACTAATTAAGAGCCCAAGCCATGTTTTGCAGAAGTTCCCTCACTTTTGAGTCGGCAATAATATGTATGGTGGTTGTTGATTCAATCAACGTGTCACTATCTGATACAGCACATTGTAAGCAACATCTAAGAGGAGGACCTTTTCCCAAATTGATGAAGATCCAACTAAATTATTGACAGGGATGTGCACCCAACTAACAAGGCAATGACAGTTTCTTACTCAAATGATGGTTGGTTAAGAAATTTCGTGCAACTATTGCACCTAAACATAGATGTCATTTTCCCACCTACCTCACCTCATTCAGCTAGCCACCTCTTGTGTCTCAACAAAATTTAATATGCAAACTAAAACCACATAAAGCTCATCTGACTCGTAAATGAGATTCTAGTCAATCATTCAGAATGCGTAGACCTATGTCAGATGATAAATATTTCCATGAGACATGTTGGTCTATAAAACACATAAATTGCAAATATATTGTACAAATCAATGGGAAGTATTAGTTAACTGTCTATCAGAGCATATCATTTGCTACCGATCCACTGCTGAAGAGAAAAGCATAACTTCTGGCCACTTTCTTTGCCCAAAGGAAGAGGAGAACGTGATAACCATGAAAAACTGCTGACTTGATCCCAGTACGTTTTGCTATTGGAAAGGAAATCTTAAGCAAAAAAGGTGTACAATCTCAAGCTTTGTCAATCTGTACATATGTTCTTCAAATTTTCTGATGCTCTCCTCCTAATGTGTTTTGCATCATATCAATCATTCTAAGATCCTATGCATTCGCTCAATAGTTATGCCATGACTTCCAGGGGAATACAAAATTAACTATTTAACAAATTGATATGAAAATAAAAGAGTTAAGTAGCATACCCTTATGGCATCAAATGGGCGAGTCTTAAGACCACATGGAGCCTTGATGGTGTTCCCATGCATTGGATCACTGACCCATGTAACAATTTGCCCTGCCCTACGGACAGCCCTGATAAGGTGCGGCAGCTTCACCCTCATGTTCTCAGCTCCCATTCTGGTTATAATTGTTATCCTTCCTGCTTTGTTTTGAGGATTCAAAATCTCAATGAGCTTAACTAACTCATTAGGATCCATCTTGTCACTCACCTGCAGCATAACATCAACTATGAATCCGACTGCCTCTGCACTGGCAGATGTAGGAAGGAATAACAAGCCAAGTGAAAATTCTTTTCCTTCAGATAAGCAGAATGATTTATCGATTGTTCATTGATAGTATAAAAGGTTCGTCATGCTATGGTGCTTATAATATTTAAAAAATAATGTGCATTGCCCAAGAACCGCTTCCAACTACAGACCTCCTCCATGTTCTAACCTTGGCTGTTGATTTTAAATTGAAAGATTCCAGAACACAAGGTTCACCCTCCTTTAGGTTTTTTCAAATGTTGGCCAGTATTCACATTATAATAACTCCTCAGCCTGAGATGAGAAAAGAAACAGTTACCTTAATACCCAAGGGATTTGCAACACCTCTTAAAAATTCAACATGGGCACCATCCAGCTGTCTAGTACGTTCACCAGCCCAAATCATATGGGCAGAGCAGTCATAGTATAGACCTGAAGTCGAGTCCATTCTAGTGAGCGACTGCTCATAGGGCAAGTGCAAGCATTCATGTGATGTCCAGAACTCAGTCGTAGTCATAATAGGATGGTCAACGGTGAGCCCAGCTGCAGACATAAACCCAAGAGCCTCATCGACTCGGTGAGCCAGCTCCCGATACCTAGGGATACGAAAAAGAAACTCAGCAACATGCAAGATACCAAGCTTCTATCTGTATATTATTCCCCGATGTCATTGCTCACAATAAACTCTAGTGCAACAAGCAGAGCAAAACAGATACACGTGTACTGCTGAAGTAGAATCTATCCAGATTGCTCAGTCCACCAGAAAGCTACGAACATAGAAAACGAGAGGACACCAGCGACCCTGGTCCAGATTACTGATTTGCATTTGATACCAACTAAATGCAAATAAATCAAAACATTTCCAAAAAAGAATCATCAAATAAAACGTAATTTCAAGTCCTTTAACCAGTATCTAGACTATCATATTCATGGAATTGATTACATGCCAAATTTCATCATTGATCCACCATACTAGAGCAGAAAATGTGGAGACAAAGAATAGAAACGTGGCCTGAGATAGAGGTTAATCTTATTGGTCTTTTCTTTTTGTCTCCACTACAATGCTTCCCAGTGTCAAAATTGGACTATTCAGTTGTGATTCCTTTTTCCTCCATAAAAGAGCACACTGCTTTTTCAAGTTCCCTTTATTCATCAGGCCAAAGATTCCATCTTTTAGGAAACCTTCTACTCAAAGCTAAATAGAGCTAACAAAGACATAATCCAACTGGATAAACGTTAAATCAATTAACCAAGCTGCGTTAAGTTAGGAAAGTTCACCTATCTCCTTGCTCGCTATGCTCGGTGAAATCCAAATTCCACTGGGTGACCCTCTGCATGGCAGCATAACCTCCAGTTGCAAAAGCCCTCAATAGATTTAATGTAGCAGCAGATTGACAATATGCCCTGATTAGTCTCTGGGGGTCAGGAATTCTTGATTTCTCATCAAACGCATCCCCATTCACATTATCACCTCTGTAACTCGGCAACTTCACCCCATTCTTCTCCTCGAAAGGGTCCGACCTTGGCTTCGCAAATTGACCAGCCATCCTTCCGACCTAAACACCGATAGTAATTCAATTCAAGCAACATCGGAGCAGCGGTATCACTCAAACTCTTAGACAACGACCCAATGTATATATTTCACTTCCTAATAACAGCTATTCAAAAGTAAGGACAGAATGAACGACTGAAATCGAATGTGATGGCATCGTTGCAATATCTGACCTTGACAACAGGCATTTGGCCTCCAAACATCAGAACAACTCCCATCTGGAGCAGAATCCGGAAAGTATCGCGAATATTGTTCGCGTTGAACTCCTTGAAGCTCTCGGCGCAGTCGCCGCCCTGCAGGAGGAAGGCGTTCCCCATGGCGGCCTCCGCGAGCCGCTCCTCCAAGCTCCTCGCCTCCCCAGCGAACACGATCGGGGGGAAATCCTCGAGCGTCTTCAGCACCGACTCGAGCTCCGCCCGATCCGGATACTCCGGCAGCTGCAGGGCCTTCTTCGACTTCCAGCTGTCGACGCTCCATTTCCCGGAGCCCTCGACGGCCTTCGCCGGCGCGGAGGGAGCCGCCGCCGTCGCCGACGACTGCGGCAGGGCGGAGCTCTTCAGCTGCTGGAGCTTCGGCGACTTGTCGGGGACGACGGGGTTCTTCCCGGGCTCGGGGGAGTGGACGGCGGCGATGCGGCGGTGGGCTGGCGCCGCCGGGAGGGTCTTGGAGAAGGCTTTGGTGGGTATGATGGAGCTGCTGTAGGCGATCGCCATGACCGTTTCTGCTGTTGTTTCCGCCCCCTTTACGGTGACAATGTGGGTCGAGTCGAAGAGGCGAGAGAGAGAGAGAGAGAGAGAAGAAGAGAGAACAAAAGGAAAAGGCACGACGATAGAGGTACCTGAAGGAGATCGAGAGAAACGGCCGGTGGTTTTATAAGGGAGGGGGAAGGGTTAGGTCAGGGTGGGGGGTGGTGGGGGGGGACGGTGGAGGGTGGTGTCTGGTGGAGACGCGGGGGTAGTTGGAAGACGATGGCATGAGGCCGTAATTTGAGAGAGATATGGGGGGTTAAAGTGGAGGGAATCGGTCAAGTGGTCAACAGATGCGATCATCCGGGCACACTTATTTTTTTTGTCTTTTTTTTCTCTTCACCTACTCAACGCCACTTATCGGCTCATCATTACCGCGCCATTTGGACCGTCGCTGTGGTCGGCTGCGCCGAGCCTGATTAGCCGAAGACCGCCATTTGGACCGCTCGTTACGGAATTTCAGGAATTCCCAACACGAAAAATACAAGATTTAGACCGAAGTGAAAATTGAAAACAAAATGCCAAATCAAAGCGGGGATTCTAAGTTACCTACTACCATTTGATACGTAACCCGTTTGCCAAAACAAAGAGGAGTTGAACTTAATTCACTCAACGAACTAAATTACGAACGGTCATACACTCAAATTATAAAATAATTATGTATCGCTTAAATAGAATAAATCATACATAGATACGTTTCTTCGTTAAGATTTCTTAGATGGTTTTTGAAATTCGATGTGACCGCCAATCAAACCAATCATTAAGAAGGGGAATTTCAATCATTTATTTGCTCTCCTAAAATCGAAACACAAACTACGTTTCAATGATGAATATGCTAGTAAGATGAAGATACGTTTCAATTTTTCGAGTATTACCAAACTTGCTCACTTTTAATTTAATTGACAGTCCAATTCCTCGAAAATCATTTCGGATTCCTTCCATCTCTTCATATTTGCCTTAAGCTTGCATGCCAAATGAGACCTTCTTAAAGTTTCACCTCATCCTATTTCCCCTTCCCGTCTCTATTAATTGACCTGTTAAATGTATAACTTCAAGGTGACACATACACAATGCGCATTCTCTTAAGAGTCTTGTCTAAGCATAATGGTTCTAAATTATTCGTGTCGGGTTTCGCTAAAAACCACCCCGAACTACGCCTCGGCCCCTACCCTCTCCTTCGCCCTAATCATATATAAAAAAACGCGGAAGAAACTCGTGCCGTCTATCTCATCCCCCCATCCCTCTCTACCCACGGGGATCGTCACTGCCCGTTGGTTAGGTGACACGTCCGCGTCTCGCTCCGTAATCAGAGGCGAGCGTCGAAGAAGACGGGTCGGCAAACGTCGAAGCCAGTCGAGCTCTTTTTCTGAGCCGAGCCGAGCCACGCCCCGGAGCTCAATTTTTTGTCTTGAGTCGCTTACGACCCGCTGACATGGTCCAACGTGGGGGGTGTTTTTCGTCTTTCTAGGTAAGCACGAGGACTGTCACTAATCTAAACGTGGGAAAGAATGATCCCTTCCAATGGGCGAAAAGATTCCTCAGCGGTCACGAGGGCTCTCGAGTCATGGCCACCTACCCTCTTCGATCAAACAAATGTCGTACAGATCAAGAACTTGCAGAAGGAGAGGTGGAATTAAGCTAAGTGTGATTGTTTGTTTCGCCTTCCCATTGATCCAGCCCCACCTAGAGAAACCCTTTGATCTCAAGAATCACTAGCCTAGTTATGCTACGGCACCTATAATTGCACTCATCCTTATCTTCTTTAATGAGAGTTAGTCAAGTACTTAAAAAGAGTTCTGAACACCTCATCGTTACCTAAGAAGAAAAAAGAAGAATCTGCAAAAGTAAGATAATTTCAGGGCAATCATGTAGCAAGAAGTTGAGTCGTCTTTAAGATATTATGGCAATTAATAAGAGTTAAAGCATCTGTCTTCTCCATTTCTTATACTTATCAAGAAGGTGTTGTCTTAACCGACGCGTGTATCAAACAAAGCGTTCACGTATCGGTTTGTAACGTCCGAACGACTTAGTTTGGTGGCGACGAATCGCTGCTGTGCTAGCCAACAAGCAAAGCTTGGTTTATTGTCTTAAGTACCCCCTTTTCTTCTTCTTTCTGAACATACAGTGACTTTCGGCAAGATAATATTAAAGAATAGTGTGGCTTGAATGATGTGGTTTAGGACAAAAACTGTGGGCACAGGGGGTGAAAAGGGACATGCACAAAGAGAAGGCATGCACACAAGAGTCTGCAATACCTAGCATAGTGTCCTAATCTAGAAAATGATTTCTGGCTACGGAGTACTCTCGTTGCCGGGTACCAGCAGCCACAGATCACATACCAATCATTCATCAGTGCTATACATTGGCGTCGTATAGAACATCAAGTAGGTACATTAATGTTAGGCCAGAAAATCTTAGTTATATAATAGCAACCCATTTCCTAGCAACGACCGTATCTAGCCTAATAAAGGACTCGCCCCCACTCCTGCAAGCGACCTTAAAGTCATATTACATTGCAACAAAAACATCATCTGCGTGCATGTTGTAGTTCTCGCTCGCTCTGGCTCCTGACAGCCGAAGAAAGTCTTTTAGGATCCGAACCGGTATGGTAGCAACACTTGGATTTCCAATTGACCCGTAAAAATTGGTCGAAGATCCATTTCTTTACTCATACTTCATGTACTGAGTTATTATATGAGTTAATTGTATTGGGTAAATGTGTTACAAATGAGTTCAAAATGGAGAAAACTAAAAAAATGCATTAAATGGGTTCCCAATTGTCCAAGCTTAAGCTATCTTTATAATTCTCTCTTCACTTTCCACGAGATTATAATTTTTTATGATGGATTTTTCGGACCGTTCCAAGTTAAGAGAAGTCTCAGCGGGCCTGCAAGATAGGTCTAAATTTATCTTTATTAAAAATATCAAAACGACATTTTTTTCTCATTATTTTTTTATTTTTCATTAAATCTATAAATTTGTCCGTAAGTTATTAAAATATATCACTCCTTGGTTGCATTTGGTATTGTTATTTTTATGCAATATTCTAATCTTAGTTTTTATTACTACAAATCATGGTCTGCGTAAATTATCTTCTTCAAAATCTTAGATTCAGATTATTAAAATTTCAATTCCTCCATGTTATTTGCTGTTGTAATCTTATAAACTTGACTACCAAGTAGTAACTCTCTCTTTTTCTTCACTGTCAATCAATACGAAAAATTGAAAGTCCTACATGATGTATATAGCCAATTTTTCAACATCTTATAGTCGAAAATGACAATTTTATCTAAATAATATATACATATGAAGTTCTTAAAGTGGACTGACTAAGTGAAACAAATTTTCATCGATTGGATTAAATATAGAAATTTTTTATTAAATAGGTTGGGTCGGGTATAAGTCACTAAAGTTATATTGTATATAAATGAATCAAAACGTATTAAATGAGTCAATTTAAATCGACCCATTCTCGACCCATTCTAAACCCAATTTGACCAGCCATTTGATGGCCCGGCCCTAGTTCCCAATTATTCTCGTCAAGAGAAGGCCCTAGAATCTTCAATTTGGGCAACCTATCTTTGAGTGGCATGTCCAATGGCTCAACCTCAGGATAGCCCGAAGGGATCGCAAGAACACGCCCGTAATTGCCCGGATATCTCGAGGTGCACGAGCTTCAGCATTGCGGCGGAAAAAGCACTCACCTTCTTGTTTCTTGAGCTACTGTGTCAGGTATAACATCCAGCATATACATTGCGGCACAGTGGGGCAAGCGCTCTACAATTCTTTGAAATAGCCTCAGAGGGCAAAGCTCCAATCCTGCAGCGGTAGTTCAGGTGCTGAAAAGCGAACTGTACTAATTTTCGCAGCAATATGTTCAGCTCTTGCATCAATTACTGAGGATCTGGCACCTTCAATGCCTTAAGAGAACTCAGACTGCCTAAAAGAAAAGGAGGAATATAGTCGACTGAAAGCTCGATGAGAAGCAACCGTGATTGTGCATAGCCGGAACTAGACTTGGCTATCACAAACATATGCAGTCTATCACATTGGAGGAAGTTACCTTTTTTGTTACTTGTGCCTGCTGTTTTCCCTCATTTTCCTTTCGTCTTCTTTCCTTGCTCAATAAGGAATCACAGACAGAATTACAGAGGATGTGAAAGGAAAGAGATGCGCGGTTGCTTGCCGATCACCAAGGGAGCCGAAAATGCTGTCACTCGGGTGCTTGAGGAACCAAAAACTAAAAACTGATCATTCCGAAATATCACTTAATTTCTTTCAATCAGCATTTGGAACCTGCGATTGATGTGCTCAGGCTACCTGCCCTTGCACTGTTTCTTGAGATCTCTGTTGCCAAAGGTTGGCCAAAAGCGCTACTGCGTGCCATGCTTTGCAAACGCTAGGCATGACTGTCAGCTTCTCGCAAAGCAGATAGATCTTTTAAGGTCAGCCCTAATACATTTTGTATCAATTCATTGCAGGGCCAATACCTGCGTGTTCAATTCATTCTACTGTAACATCAAAGGTATCAAACGTTTAGAGGAAAGCTCGGTCATGAATCCATGTAACAAGTATTGGTAAACATGCAATGACATATGAAAAGCAAAGAGCATATGAACACTGAAATGCGATTCTGAATTACTCGCGTTCGGAGTGCGCAAATGGTTATCTACTTTACTTTGATTTCCTACAATCATGATAGCAATTCCCAAATAATTTTCAGTCGAACTCTTTGAAAATCAGTCACATTCAATTCGATGCGCAACTAACCACTGAAAGGTCTGAGTGCACCGGGAGCCATTGCCTTCCCAAATGGAACTCCATATTGTCGAATCTTGGTCGTTGGTAGGGGCGATCGTTAGGCGAGTCTAGACCACCTCGGGGGTCGGCCTCAACATAATGCCCAAGACCGTCCATAATTCAAAACATATATAGGGATGTTGGGCCAAGCTGGACCGGGCCAAAGTCGGCTGGGTTGCGCTTTCTATTGTAAGGACGACGGTCAAACAGGCCCATTTGTATTTCGGATCCGGGTGGGCCCATTTTCCTTTTGGCCCTGCTAATTTAATAGCTCCCTCCTAAATGTTGGTCATCGATCTCTTCCAAAAATCGTGTCGATCTTTCTCTGCGTAGTCATACGCGGGCTTTTGATGAGAATGAAGTCTCATTTTTTTTATATAGATTAGCAAGTGACATGAACTTTAATCATGGCACACAAATCAAAAGTCACTATAATGCATATTTTTATGCACATCTGCCAAGGTTTCACAAATGTAAATATTTGTCTTTCTGTTAAGGCTTTTGCTTTGTGGATAGTCATTAGCATGTCTCCCTCAGTCTAATTTGTCGATCGTGTGAAATGGTCAAAAGAAGAGAATTTATGCAATTGTATTAAACAAAGAAATTATGCGGCTCGGGTAATAACGGCACCTGATTTTGTTTATTTTAAGTCATTATTACCTCTATAGCTCAGTAGCGTACGATTATCATTTATTTTTATTGAAAAGTATGAACTTGTCACTAAAATTCTATGTGAAATTTTGGAGATTGAAAGATGTGTTCCAATTTGCTTTACAATAGAAAGAGATGAAGGTAAGGATGATTGAGCATATTTAGTGTAGCCATCATTGTGACAGAGTTCGTAACGTATCCAAAGCATCATTCATGAATTTGAACTTATGACCTTGCATTGCACAAAAACATTGGATTGCCGCATAATGTTGGTTCTTTTTTTTTTTTTGTCTCTGTCTAATTTATAATAAATGGAAGTTTCCATTTGTTTTTTCATAAATCAAATGATTCACCAACTCATGATTGTTGCAACTGGTGTAAACGTTCCTGAAGTAGAGATAACTTTCACATATTATTGCAACTCTGTATACATTTATACACTCCTCCTCATTTGTATTTGCTAAATCTACACTAACCAATAAAAATAATAATAATAAGAACGACTAATTAACTGCAATTCCTCAAACATTTCCGCAGAAGCTCGTACGAACGAACTCTTTTTAGGCTTTCGGTATCACGATTCACACGAGGGTCTCGCACGCGGACGTCTTCGGGTCCCACATGGCCGGCAGCAGGAACTTCCGGCCATTAACGCCGGCCACATTGTAACTCGCCCCCGTCGTCTTGTCCACCAGGAGCTGACCGGGATACCCCGAGTACGCGCCCTTCCCGAAGATCCCCGTGCACGCGCTCACCGCCTCCAGCGGCGCCCCCGCCTTCCCCTGGTAGTACCCGTTGTTGAACGGGTTCGTCACGGCCCCCGCCAGCACCGTCGCCAGGTTGATCACCATCCCGTCGACCCCGACGTCGCCGTTCGGCGCCACCAGCGGGGGCGTCTGCGGCCCGTACTGCGGCTGGTGGAACGGCCAGGCGCACTGCCCGGGGCACTGGCTGACCGCGTTCCCCACCCACGCGTACGCGAACCGGGCCTTCCCGGCCGCACCGGAGCCGTGGGTACCGCACCGGCTCATGCAGAACCCGTCGACCGCCACGTCGGCGGAGGTCAGCACGAGGTTGATCGCGAGCGCCCTGTTCTTGATGCTCTTGTAGCCGGCCTTAGTAGCCAGAGCCGCCAGCTGCCCCATCTTCAGCGATTTGCCGAGGGAGTAGCTCTCGTCGAGGATCTGGACCCCGACGGCGAGGTTAGAAGGGCCGCCCTTGTAGCGAGCGGTGGTGCGCCACCACGAGGAGACGGAGGGAGGAGGGGAGGCGGCCGACGAGGAGAGGGAGTGGAGGAAGTCGAGGATGACGGAGCGCTGGGCGGGGGAGAAGGCACCGTACCAGAGGAGGTTGAGGGTGACGTTGCCCTTGAGGAGGGGGCCGTTGTGGTACTGGAGGACGAGGGGCTGCTCCTTGACGAGGGCGGAGGCGGCCGGGCTTGGGCCGAGGCAGAAGAGGATTGCAAGGACAGTTATAACGAGGCTGGCGAAGTTACTGTGGCTTGAAGACGCCATGTTTTTTCTTCTCTGGGAGGACAAGCACGAGAAAGAGGATGAGGAGGAGAGAATGCTTTGCTTGGTGGATGATCGATGGGGGCGGCGATGTATTTATACGGAGTGAGTGCGTGCGTGCGTGTGAGGGCACGGGGCACAGCTGGCTTTCGAGAGAAAAAAGAGGGCCGAGGGAGGCAACATCTCGGGAGGGAGTGGGAAGACGCGTCGTGTTTGGTCTTGACGTGTTTGGAAGGTCAGAGGGTAGCGTTGCTTCTTGGCCCTGCGCTCATTATGCCGAGGGCGACATCTTCTGGGACGACCACGAGAAAGCACAAGCTTCTTTAGGATCCAGATCCGACCGCAATCGAAAGGATGCAACCGCACCAGTTTCGCATGCGAGCCGGATTGGATAAAGGGAGACATAAAAAGAAGTAAATTAAGGTAGAATCCGACTCTGATATCGTGCTCAAAAGTCCAATTCAAGAAGTTAAATTATATATATTGTCGAACCATCTGGATATTTCAATACACTGTCCCCGGCGTGCGTTTTCTTAGGGTTACTATGTTTCTTGTTCGGATCCACTGGGAGACAGGCGGCTATTGGATGATGGCATCGTTTGTTTTTGGATGTATTAGTTCCTGGTGACTGAATAAAATATACTGGAGTTCATCATCAATCCGGATGGCTAGGCTGACTGAACTGGAGCCAACTTGTGTATCCCCAATTTGGTCTCGTTGAATGAGAAAACAACTCCAATTTTAATTAGCCAGAAGACTTTTTCTCAGGTCCACCACCATTGAACTTTTGCAGATAATTAAAGCCAGTCTTGCTTGGAGTCAAAAGCAAATCGCGTGATATTAACCCCGCGATCATGAGGACGCCCCGCACTTTCGACTTAATAGTATCCCAATAGATGCTTTATGGCGCTGAAATATCAAAGTTTCTATTTATTTCTGCAATTAATCTAAGTACTTGATCCCTTCAAATCTTTGCCTTTTGCTCCCCGAATCTCAAGGTTTCCGGAGCAACACTCAATGCGTAAAGATGTACGATTTGCGCCATTGCCGTCGCACTAGTTACGTCTTTAAGGTAAAAATACGGGTGCCTACTCGACCAAGTAATGCCGATGCTCCCGAGTGTTTCAATATGTTATATCTAGTCAGATATCACCGTGACGTTAGTCGTGCTCGGAGGTGGACAACGAGGGGAGGACCGGCGCAAAGAAGTCCTTTATGCACGCTTCATTTCCAATTTTCCATGAACACAACGGTGCTTAGACACGGCAAGGGCTACGCGACATTAATTATTGCGTGCACAAATGATATGGACGTGACAATGAAGAGGGGAAACAAAGATCACATGACATGATAAAGGGCCTAAGGAGCTGTTAGAGAGATGGAGCGATACCGTGGCTTACAAGGGGTGAACTTCGTCAGGAGAAAGGAACAAGAGGAGTTATAATGCAAACGGATGACCTTGCATGGAAAAAGCGGGGCTTGGCCTTTCTGGTTAGAGAACGAAACGCCAAGATTTCGTTGAGTTTGGACGGACGTACAGCTTTGCTTTGATTACGCGTTGCCAATGGGCTATGGGCCATTGCGCGTCTGTATCATGACGACCTACTCGTGCAGGTAGTGCGATGACTATGGCTTCGGGCTCGCCATTGGGTGGTTGGCCAGAGCCACTTGATGCTCGAGGAGTCAGTCAGTGACTTGCATGCCCCACTACTGGTTGATTACTCTCGTCAACGTCCACACGGGATTAGTTGGCTCATCCAACCCATCTTCCCCAGGAGACTCTAGAGTTGAATTGCGGTGTTAGTTGTGGTCGCGAGCCTAATTTGTGCATTGGTTTAGCATTATTGGATTCGATTTGTTAAAGATTGCTCCCGCGAAATCGAGCCTGTCGTTCGGCCTTGAGCTGGGCGCGAGCTGGCAAGGCGATGGGATCCAAAAGGACCGGCGACGGCGCGCGGCGGAGAGAGGGAGACGCGGTAGCAGAGGATTTGTCGAACCGAGCAAGTCTCTTGCGCGAATGAGTGTGGTGGGTGTCTTCTGATAAACTATGTACAAGGGGAGACGCCATTCGAATCCATTGTGAAAAGTGAGAATAATTTCCAAACGTAAGGGAATATTTATTATTGCAAGTAAAGTAGAAGGTATTTTTTTTATTCTTTGCACTTTTTTCTAAACTTTGTAGTGGTTTCCAGGTTGTTGCCAACCCATGATACTACCCAAAAACTACTAGAAGCAACAAATTCCAAGCCATATGTCGAAGTGAAATAATAAGAATCTCAATATGTTGATTCGTGAAGTACAAAGGGGAAGAATCTGTGACTAATGAAGAAGAAGATAAAGCAGCTTTTGTATATGCCCGCCAACCAAATGGCCCAATATCGAGAAAGAAGTGGTGGTATAGAACCGTGATCGGATCTTGTGATGAGGAAGATGTTTCAATGTCATTGATCCGAAGTCCTTCTTAACATCAGAGCCATCAGATAAACTTCATTTTTCTGCAAGAGTTTGAAGAAGACTATTCAAGGTTTCATTATCTAAATCCAATCATGTAATTTTCTTATTTAACTTACAAATTATATTTGTAATATGATAGATTAGAATGAGTAAAGATGCGTTTAGTGACATTTTTATTTCTCTATTACTTCGTCATTTTGTAATTTGGAACAGAAATATATAGAGATAAATTTATGTATGTCGGCTAATTTTTCAGTTCCTTATAATAAAAAAAGTAATTAGAGAATATATTAGGAACAAAAATCAAAAGTAAAAAAATTTACTTATGTTCCCGATATATTTTAAACTAAATATATCGCTGTTAGCATGGTTTAGAATTCTTTATGATCTTATCCTTTTCGCCTTCTAGCAAGCCATAGCTTTTGTCTTGACATCCATGGCAACCGATGCCCTAACCCAAGGAGATTAACCCGACCTCAATAAAGGGATTGATGATGGATTTTGAGTTTACCAATCGCGGGGTTCTGCGTCACTGTAGAAGTAGTCCTTCGGTGCATGAAACCTAGCAAAAGCCAAGACAAATCCTAGGTCGACAAAGTCCAAGGCAAAAAACCACTTGTTAGAAAACAACAGTCGGGGATACGGGCGGTGATGAACCCCTGCTTTGCTCTTTGGTAGGTGTTGACTTTGATGACATTTCGCCACCATAATCAATTTGCCAACAGCACCTTAAAGTTCGTATCGGCCCAAATGAAATGATATCTAGTGCGATTTGTGGGGGCTGCACATACGTATTGTTTATCAACTAAAGAAAGGAGTCGAACAAAAGTTGCATCCGTGAAGTTAATTTGCTAGATTTTGGTGGACGGTCGTGGTTTGGTGCTTGCGTAAAACCAAATTGAATTTCGTTGTAGAGAGATTCGATGCATGAACTCCCCCGCATAAAAAGACATGTCTCGAGTGCAAATGTGTCAAAACTTCTCGACTAGTTTATCGTCTTGCCTTGTCGAGAACCTGAATTGAAAAATAATGAAAATTAAATTATGTCTATAGCGTAGGCCTCAAAGCACTAATTTTAGTCATAAGTATCATCAACTGCCAATTACATCGTGAGCTTAGCCGAAGTTTTTGAATATATCATAATCCTTCTAGTATGATTAAAACGTCTCGGGAGCCCGTGACGCATAAGTCTAGTAAAGTTTAGATTCACAAATGGAACGCCGTGACAAAGTTTAGACTACATGTAATTACAAAGTCTTGGAAGCCCGTGACACATAAATTAAGTAACTTCATATTCACACACGTCATGTCGTGACAAGGTTTAGATTATGATCAGTTGCAAAAGTCTTAAGAGCCCGTGACACATAAGTCGAGTAAACTTCAAATTTGGAAACATACGATGTGACGCCGTTCTCTTTTGTAAATTGTAATAACGACAATTATCAAATTTAAAAACGGGAAATAAGAAAAAGGAAGATAGAAGATGTGGAGAGACATAGATGAGGCTAATGAGGTCGGACCTTGTCCATCTTCAGGGGAGTGTCGGCAACCCTGTTCTATGAAGGCCGTGCAATCTTTCATCTTTGCTACACATGGTAAGGGTACAGAGACAATCTCTCATCTCAAATCAAGTGAAAGGTCATATGACATATATCGATGCCATTTCGACCTCATTTCATAGAAGTCTCACAGGATATTCATAAACTACGGAATGTCATTACAACCTCCACCGGTACCTTTCACCATAGTTTTTAGATAACTATATGGGATGCGACTCGATGATCGTTCATATCAAATCTCATGGGAGTATCTCCATTGGAAGGAACCTATATTTTCTTCTCCCTCAATTTTTTTTCCTTCTTATTTTTCGAAGTATCCCCTTGATAGTACTAATTGGGAATTGTCGTTCATAATATAGTTATATTTGCATTTGGCCAGAAATCCGGCCATTTCATGGTTCCCTTTTTCTCGTGCTGTATCTTTCCAATTGTTGTTCCCGGTCGGGGACAATTCTTGATTTACATGCATCCAGTTTTAATTAATGGTAGCGGGCTCGACATTGGACTCGATTGGTGGTGCAGTTAAAGAGATGGTAGGCGGGGTGACAGGACAAAGTCAGATGTTTGTGCGGAGGAATGTGGGACGGTGGTGGAGGTGCAAGAGAAGCGGTGGCGAGTATGACGCTCAGCCGACTTGTGGTTAAAGATAAGACGGCTTTGTCGGCCTGAAGTGGTGCCCGATGGCATTGGCCCTTGCACAGACCGCTCGTGGGTGTTGCGCTCCATGGTGGCATTGGTTGACCGATGATATGTATATGGGATGAGTATACCAAAAGGGAGAATTTAATGCGTGGAATGGTATTGATTGACCGAAAGCTTAGATTGTCCTTAAAGTGGGGGAGGCGGGAGGACGGCAGTGAGGAGTCTGAGGAGGGAGTGGTAAGTCAAGTTGAGAGAGGCCAGACAGCGTAATTTGACGCGTTTGCTTGTTAATGAAGGTAAAAGGATGGTCGTGAGGAGAGAGTGGTGGAAAGCTCTCGGTCCAGCAATGATGCATCCCCATTACAGAGCATTGAGATAGCTAAGGGGAAATAAACAAGACCCCGGTTTTGACCGAGAGAACAAGGATGAAATTAGTCAGCGCCCTCCGTTTGGGTCGCAAGAGGAGGACATGCCAGTAGGTGGTGGTTGGGGAGCTAATTTGTCGAGAATGGGCGCGTTAGCTTAAACTTAAAGTTCTGATCCACGCTGATCAGCCTTTTATGTTGGTTAGCGATGCAGCTCTTGAGCATGCCATGAATCTCAAGCCCAAGCTTTGATGTCCATCATCAACCGGGGCAAATTTTCCCGTGAGTTGTAGCTATTGTTAATGTTTGTTTCTACCGATAAAAAAATGATAATTTAAAGGAGCATGATATAACCACAAGTTTCACTTAGTAATCGATGTGAATGGCTAAATGCTTAGCTTATGGTACGATGGAAGATCTCACCTCAATTTTGGTTAAATATAAAATTAATGCATTTGAAAAAAAAGGAAGTTTGTCATTGTCAAGCCACGTTTGTAACAAATTACTTGATTCACGTCTAAAATCTGCCAAAAAGAATACATGGAGTACCCATGTAAGAAGGGGGTCTCTTGGAGATGCGCCATTGACTAGAGTATTTATATGCGACGTGAGACTATAAGATGTTATCAATTTTCCAACATAAAATCAATATATATATATATATATATATATATATATGTCTATGATTCCCTGTATTCCTCTCAATAGCAATCTACTAGATGAGTTATCTTTGCCTCTTTAGAGGTTTGTAAGAAGCATCACATCTTGTTTACACTCCGCAATCGCTTTTCTTCCTCATTGAATTGTATGAATCATATGGGATTAGTTTTACGTAATCTTTATGTTATATTCGGCGTTTTCACTAAGAAAAATCATGATTCTCATCCCACATGCCTTTTGCCATATCTAATGACAAGACCAATGCTAATAATGGATTTCTCTCGAGACCACGACCTAAGCTCCCCCTCCATTTGTTCCCCAATAATTTGATGAGTAAGTAGGGCATACATTCATTAAGGTAAATTTTTTCTTCCATAAATGGAGTAATTAGCCCACTTGGTTTATTGATTAGCGAGAGTGAACAGCTGAATTCCTCTGATTAACGGTGTGATTAGTCCGCTTGCTTTGCACCGGCGCATAATTGGAGCAGATAAAAGTGGTTTGCCTTTTCCATTGACCGTAATAATTACAACAGTATAGAGCGACAAAAAAACTAATGAACAAAAGAATGAATCAATCTGGTAGCGCGAACGTCGTCGTGTCGATCTGTCGCCGCTTCCCCTCACACCAGCGTCGAACAGGACGACGTGGATGGATCGTAGAGAGCCGGGACCAGGTACTTTCTCCCGTTGACGCCGTGCGCGTTGTAGCTCGCCCCCGTCGCCTCATCCACCAGCAAGTTCCCGGCATAGCCCGGGTACGCCCCGTTGGCGTAGATCCCCGTGCACGCCGACGCCGCCTCCAGCGATGCCCCCGCCTCGCCCTGGTAGTACCCGTTAGAGAAAGGGTTCGTGGCGGTCCCGGCGAGGAGCCCCGCGAGGTTGATCACCATCCCGTCGACGCCGACGTCTCCGTTGGGTGCCACCAGCGGCGGGCTCTGTGGACCGTACAGGGGCTGGTGGAACGGCCACGCGCACTGCCCGGGGCACTGTGTCTCCGAGTTCCCCACCCAGATGTAGGCGAACTTCGACCTTCTGCCGTTGACCTTGCCGGAGCCGACGGCGGAGCCGTGGAAGCCGCACCGGTTCCTGCAGAACCCCTCGACGGACACGTCGGAGGAGGTGAGCACGATGTTGACGGCGTTTCCCTGCTCTCCCCGGGACGCGAGCTGGACGAGGTGCTTGCTCGTGAGGGACTTCCCGAGCGAGTAGCCCTCGTCGAGGACTTGCCTCCCGAGCGAGAGCCTGAGCGAAGGGGTGCGCCCTTTGGAGGACGAGAGGCGGTAGTACTCATCGACCGTCTTCCACCACCGAGAGACGGGAGGAGGGGCCTGAGCGAGAGAAGGGTCGGAAGACAGCGAGGTGACGAAGTCGGAGACGATGGTGCGCTGGGAGGACTTGAAGTGGCCGTACCAGATGAGGTTGACGGAGATCTTGCCGGAGAGGAGAGGGCCATTGTGGTACCGCATGGGCGGGGACCGGTCCTGGACCTGCTCGGCCAGCATCCTCGTGGCAAAGGCCATCTGGAGGAGGCAGAGGGCGACGAAGAGCTTTGGAAGGACCGTCTTAGAAGCGAAGAACGATGCCATCGGAGCTGAGTTTGGGCTGGAGACTGAGGAAAGGGGTGAATGAAAGCTGAGGTAGCTTTGCTTTGTTTTGAGTTGTGGGTTGTGTTGAGGTGAGGAGGTGTATTTATACAAGGGTGGGAGCAGGGCGATGCTTTATATTATTTTATTTCACGACCTTTATAATATGATGATAAATACGAGAAGAGGAGAACGTAGAAGTGGGGTAAAATTGCCCGAACCTGCCTGGAAGGAGACAAAGGAGGGCAGCTCATGAGTGAAATTATTAATTTCGAGGAGATGATGATGGTCTTGCCATTTCCAGCTGCATCTCCGCCAGCAAGATAACAAAAGACTCCTAGCGCTCGATTACACGTTAAATCATCACTTACGCTCTTAGGACAATTTGTTAGGTAATCATTCAGTAAAGAACAGCAATGCTTTGTGAACCTGTCGCAATTTTAGTCATAAGTATCATCAACTGCTAATTACATCTTGAGCTTAACCAAAGTTTTTGAATATATCATAATCCTTCTAAAATGATTAATTACAAAGTCTTGAGAGCCCGTGACGCATAAGTCAAGTAAAGTTTAAATTCGCAAATGTAACGTCATGACAAAGTTTAGACTATATACAATAACAAAGTCTTGGAAGCTCGTGACCCATAAATCGAGTAAATTCAGATTCACAAATGTCATGCTGTGATAAAGTTTAGATTATGATCATTTGTAAAGTCTTGGGAGCCCGTGACACATAAGTTGAGTATAGTTCAAATTTGGGTACATATGCTGCGACACCATTCTCTTTAGTAAATTGTAATAACAACAATTATCAAATTTTTGAGCATCGCACAATAAAGTCATTGAATGTTAATGTCGAATTACATTCAACTTTCTTTTTTCCAATTGATGTACTCCTATGGGAAATTCACTCAGATTTCTTGCAAAGGTTGGTACGGTAGTTGCAAGCGCAGGCTTGATACTAAATTGGCGACTCATAGGCACGGCATCAGCATGTATCTTAAATGCAAACGGGAAATAAGAAAAGGAAGATAGAAGATGTGGAGAGACGTAGATGAGGCTAATGAGGTCGGACCTCGTAGTGTTGGCAACCTTGCTCTATCAATAATGGAAGGCCATGCAGTCTTTGATCTGTGCTACACATGATAAGGGTACTAAGATGATCTCTCGTCTCAAATCAAATGAAAGGTCACATGACATATTGACCTCATTCCATAGAAGTTGCACAGGATATTCATAACTTACGGAATGCCACTACAACCTCCACCGATGCCTTTCAACATAGTTTTCAGATAATTCTATGGGATGCCACTCAATGATCTTTCATATCAAATCTCATAGGAGCATCTCCATTGGAAGGAACCTATATTTTCTTCTCCCTCTGTTTTTGTCTTCTTCTTCTTTATCAAAATGTATCCCCTTGATAGTACTAATTGGGAATTGCCGTTCATAATATAGCTGTATTTGCATTTGGCCAGAAATCCGGCCATCTCACGGTTCTCTTTTTCTCATGCTGTATCTTTCCAATTGTTGTTCCCGGTCGGCGGCAATTCGTGATTTACATGCATCTAGTTTTAATTAATAGTAGCAGGCTCGACATTGGGCTCAATATGTGGTGCAGTTAAAGAGATGGTCGGCGAGGTGGCAGGACAAAAGTCGAATGTTTGTGCGGAGGAATGTGGGACGGTGGTGGAGGTACAATAGAAACGGTGGTGGGTATGACACTCAGCCGACTTGTGGTGAAAGATATGACGGCTTTGTCGGCCTGAAGTAGTGCCCGATGGCATTGGCCCATGCACGGGCCGCTCGTGGGTGTTGCGCTCCATGGTGGCCTTGGTTGACCGATGATATACACGTGTATATATCAATGTATCTATATATATGGGATGAGTTATATATCTATATATCTATATATATGGGATGAGAAGAGCGCAAGGGGTAATGTATCGCATAGAATTGTATTGAGTGACCTAAAGCTTGGGTTGTCCTAAAAAGCATCTTAAATTCGAGCACTTCAGCTCACACATGACATCTCATCCATATAATTCTATGAGCACATGCACAAAGAGAAAAAAGAAGAAGGGTTCTTTTATGACATTAAAATTAATTTGGGATAATTAGATAAGATTAAATGTGACCCGTATATATTGGTTTGAAAAGTTTTTTATTATAATGAACCAAATTAAATAGGATGTCCAGTAAGGTCAACTTTAACTTACGTCTATTTCCTAATCCAAGATCGAACTGAGCTATCACCCAAATTTAATTCTCACAATAAACCTCTTTAGTCTAACAATCCATGGCATTGGATTGCCAAAGAACCCCAAAAAGAGTAATTCTATGCCAAAGAAGAAGAAGAAGAAGAAGAAGTACATGCATATACAAAAACCCCGATAAGGAGATTACCCAGGATATAACACACGGGTCTGATCTATATTATGGGCGGGAGTGAGAAAGAGAAGGCGGGTTGGAGCCCCCAGGATGTATTTAGATGAGCGAGGGGAATGAAGTTTGGTTTGAGCGATGAAGGTGAAGTGAAGGGGGAAGACTAGAGAGGAAGGCAGTGAGGACTGAGGAGAGAGTGGAAAGTCAAGTCAAGGGAGGCCAGCCAGCGTGATTCGACGCGTTTGCTTGTTAATGAAGGTGAGCGGATCGTAGTGAGGAGAGAGTGGTGGAAAGCTCTCGGTCCAGCAATGATGCATCCCATTACATACAGGGCATCGAGACAGCTAAGGGGAGATAACCAAGACCCCAGTTTTGACCGAGAGAACAAGGACGAAACCAGTCAGCGCCCTCCGTTTGTGCCGCAAGGGGAGGACGCGCCAGTTGGTGGTGGTTGGGTTTTGGCGAGATTGGGCGCGTTAGCTTATAGTGCTGATTCCTGCTGATCATACAGCATTTTATGTTGGTTAGCAATGCAGCTCTTGAGCACGCCATGAATCTCAAGTCCAAGCTTTGATGTCCATCATCAACCGAGGCAAATTTTCTCATGAGTTGTAGATGTTGTTAATGGTGGTTTCTACCAATGAATCAATGGTGAATTGAATGAGCACTATGTAACGACGGGTTTCACTCAGTGATCGATGTGAGTGACTATATACTTAGCTTATGGTATAATGGAAGCTCCTACCTCAAGTGTGGTTGAGTATAAAATTAATTCATTTTGAAAAAAAAGGAAGTTTGTCGTTGTCAAGCCACATTAGTAACAAATGACTTCACTCGCTTCTAAAATCCCCCTACAAGGAATACATGGAGTAGCCATGTAAGAAGGGGGTCTTTTCGGAGATGTGTCATTGACTGGAGTATTTATATGCGGTGCTAGACTATAAGAAATTACCAATTTTGCAACTTAAAATCAACATATATGTCTATGATTGCCTCTATTTTTCTCAATACCAATCTACTGGATGAGTGATCCTTGCCTCTTTAGAAGTCTGTAAGAAGCATCACAGCTTGTCCAAAAATTCTGTGATCACTTTTTTTCCTCATCAAATCGTATGAATCATATAGGATCAGTGTTATGTAACATTCGTGTTTTATCCAGTCTTTTCACTAAGAAAAATCACAATTCTCATCCCACACGCCTTTTGCCATATCTAATGACAAGACTAATGCTAATAATGGATTCCTCTCGGGACGTCGACCTAAGCTCCTCCTCCATTTGTTCCCCAATAATTTAATAAGTAATTAGGGCATACATTCACTAAGGTAAATATGTTCTTTAACATATTGTGTAATTAGCCCGCTTGATTTATTGATTAGCGAGAGTGAACAGCCGAATTCCTCGGATTAACACTGTGATTAGTCCTCCTGCTTTGCACCGGCGCATAATTGTAGCAGATAAAAGCGGTTTGCCTTTTCCATTGACCGTAATAATAACAATAGTATAGAGCGACAAAAAAATTAATGAACAAATGAAAGAATCATTCTGGTAGTATCAACGTCGTTGTTTCAATTTGTCGCCGCTTTTCGTCACACCAGCGTCGAGCAGGACGACGTGGACGGATCGTAGAGAGCCGGGACCAGGTACTTTCTCCCGTTCACGCCGTGCGCGTTGTAGCTCGCCCCCGTCGCCTCATCCACCAGCAAGTTCCCGGCGTAGCCCGGGTACGCCCCGTTGGCGTAGATCCCCGTGCACGCCGACGCCGCCTCCAGCGACGCCCCCGCCTCGCCCTGGTAGTACCCGTTCGAGAAAGGGTTCGTGGCGGTCCCGGCGAGGAGCCCCGCGAGGTTGATCACCATCCCGTCGACGCCGACGTCGCCGTTGGGCGCCACCAGCGGCGGGCTCTGCGGACCGTACAAGGGCTGGTGGAATGGCCACGCGCACTGCCCCGGGCACTGCGTCTCCGAGTTCCCCACCCAGATGTAGGCGAACTTCGACCTTCTGCCGTTGACCTTGCCGGAGCCGACGGCAGAGCCGTGGAAGCCGCAGCGACTCATGCAGAACCCTTCGACGGCCACGTCGGAGGAGGTGAGCACGATGTTGACGGCGTTGCCCTGCTCTCCCCGGGACGCGAGCTGGACGAGGTGCTTGCTCGTGAGGGACTTGCCAAGCGAGTAGCCCTCGTCGAGGACTTGCCTCCCGAGCGAGAGCTTAAGCGAAGGAGTGCGTCCCTTGGAGGACGAGAGGCGGTAGTACTGATCGATCGTCTTCCACCACCGAGAGACAGAAGGAGGGGCCTGAGCGAGCGAAGGGTCGGAAGACAGCGAAGTGACGAAGTCGGAGACAATGGTGCGCTGGGAGGGCTTGAAGTGGCCATACCAGATGAGATTGACGGAGATCTTGCCGGAGAGGAGAGGGCCATTGTGGTACCGCATGGGCGGGGACTGGTCTTGGACCAGCTCGGCCAGCCTCCTCGTGGCGGAGGCCATCTGGAAGAGGCATAGGGCGAGGAAGAGCTTTGGAAGGACCGTCTTAGAAGCGAAGAACGATGCCATCGGACCTGAGTTTGGGCTGGAGACTGAGGAAAGGTGTGAAAGAAAGCTGAGGTAGCTTTGCTTTGTTTTGAGTTGTGGGTTGTGCTGAAGTGAGGAGGTGTATTTATACAAGGGTTGGAGCAGGGCGATGCTTTATATTATTTTACGTCTATATGATATAATGATAATAATGAGGGAGGAGGCAACGTAGAAGTGGAGTGAGAGAGCCCGAACCTGCCTGGAAGGAGACAAAAGTAGAGCAGCTCATGAGTGCAATTATTAATTTCGAGGAGGAGATGATAATCTTGCAATTTCCAGCTGCATCTCCACGAGCAAGATAACATAAGACTACTAGCGCTCGATTACACGTTAAATCATCACTTACGCTTCTAGGGCAATTTGTTAGGTAACCAATAAGCAAAGAACAGTAAAGCTTCGTGAACCTGTCGCAATTGATGTTCTGAACAAAAACATTCATATCCCAATTACTTGGATTTTTTTTTTATGATTCGATCATTAAAAAGTTATGTCCAAAAATTTAAATTGATAGGTGAAGTAAAATTACATGTATAAAAAGAAGGTAGAAATGTATTGTCAAGTGATGTAATATACTTCAATATCCCTCTCCCTTCTAGCAAGTTCGACTTTTGTCTAGACATACATGGAAACCAATGCCTTAACCAAAGAGTTACCCTACCCTAACAAAGGGATTGATGAATGATTTCAAGTTTACCAATTACGGGGTTCTAAGTCACCACCATAATCAATTTGCTAACAGCACCTCGAAGTTCGCATTGGCCCAAATGAAATGATATCCAGGGCAATTTGTGGGGTCTGCATATACGTTTTGTTTATCAACTAAACAAAGGGAGTCGAACAAAAGTTGCATCTGTGAAGTTAATCTGCTAGATTTTGGTGGATGGTCTTGGTTTGATGCTTGCAAAAAACAAATTTGAATTTCATTGTAGGGAGATTCGATGCATGAACTCCCCCGCCTAAAGAGAGTAGAAATGTGTCAAAACTGCTAACTAGTTTATCATATTGGCTTGTTGAGACCCTAAAAAGAAAAGAAGAAGAAAAAAAAAATAACAAATGCGCCTATCGCATTGGCTTCGTAGCACTAATTTTAGTGACAAGTATCATCAACCGCCAATTACATCATGGGCTTAACCAAAGTTTTTTTTAATATATCATAGCCTTTCCATTTTTAATTAATTACAAAGTCTTGGGAGCCCATGGCACATAAGTCAAGTAAAGTTTAGATTCGTAAACATAATGCCGAGACAAGGTTTAAATTATGATTGATTAAAAAGTCATGGCAGCCTAGATAAAATGAATAAACTTAGATCCGCAAACGTCATGTTGTGACAAAGTTTATATTATGATCAATGACAAAGTCTTGGGAGCCCGTGACACATAAATTGAGTAAAGTTTAGATTTGCAAACATACACCATGACACCATTCTTTGTAGTAAATTCTAATGAAAATGGCTATCGAATTTCCGTACATTGTACAATAAATCATTGAACATTTATGTCGAGCCGCCATGGTTGATAAAATTGGACTTTCTTTTTTTCAATCGATGCTCTCCGATGGGATGTTCACTCGGATTTCTTAGCAAAGGTATGGTATGGTAGCTGGCAGCGCACATTTGATGCTAAATAAGTTATATACAGGCATCAACACTTATTCTAAAAAGTAGAATGGCAAACAAGAAAAGGGAGATAAAAGATAAGATAAAGATGCATGGAGACGAATACGAGGCTAACGCGGTCGGACATCATCAGTCCTAGACGAGTGCCATGACAAATTTTACCGGTATCTTTCACTATAGTTTTCAGATAACTCTTTGGAATGCCACTAGATGACCTTTCATGTCAATTATCATGGGAGCATCTCCATTGAAAAAGAAGCTATATTTTCTTCTCCCTTTTCTTTCTTTCTCTTTGGAAAAATAACCCCTTGATGGTACCGAATAGGAATTGTTGTTCAGATAGCTATGTTCACATGTGGCCTGAAATCCGGTCATCTCATGATTCCTTTTTCTTGTGCTATATATCTTTCTAATTGCTGTTCCCGGTCGGGGACAATTCGTGATTTACGTGCATCCAATTTTAATCAAAAGGAAAGGGGCTCGACATTGGGCTCGGTTTGTGGTGCAATTAAGAGATGGTCAGCGGGGCGGCAGGAGAAAGTCGGACGTTTGTGCGGAGGAATGTGGGGATGGTGGCGAAGGCGCAAGAGAAGCGGTGGTGGGTGCGATGGTCGGCTGACTTGTGGTTAAAGATATGGCAGCTTTGCCGGCCTGAAGTGGTGCTCGATGGCATCGGCCCATGCACGGACCACTCGTGGGTGTTGCGCTCCGTTGTAGCCTTGGTTGACCGATGATGCTTGTCGGATTAGCATAGTGAAATGGATAATGTGACGCTTGGATTTGTATTGAGTGACTAAAAAGTTTGGATTGTCTCGAGGATTACCTAAATTTAAGCACTTCCACTCAAGCACGACATCCCATTCACATGAATCAGATCTGAGCACATGCACAAAGGAAAGAAAAAGAGAATTTCTCTTATGATATTAAAATTAGTTTGAGAGAAATACGAACGAGAGCACCGTTTGAAGAACTTTTGGTAATATTAAACCAAAATAAAATAGGATCTTCTCGTAAGGTCAACTTTGATTTATGCCGTTTTTCTAAACTCAAATCAAATTGTGCTTTCGCTCCCACTCAGTTTTTACGATTCATCTCATTAGGCATGGATTGCCAAAGGACCACAAAAAAAATGCGTGTACAAAAAACTCCAGTGAGGTGATTACCCAAGATAGAACACACGGGTCTGATCAATCTAATGGACGGGAGTGAGAGAGAGAAGGTGGATTGGAGCCCATAGGATGTGCGTAGCTGAGAGAGGGAAATGAAGTTTGGTTTGGGCGATGACGATGAAGGAAAAGGGCGAAGGTGAGAGGATGGTAGTGAGGAGAGAGTGGTGAAGTAAAGTCAAGTGAGGCCAGTCAGCGTGATTTGACGCGTTTGCTTGTGAACGGAGGTGAGAGGATGGTCCAGCAATGATGCACTCATTGAGACAGCTAAGGGAAAAAGAACAAGACTCTGGTTTTGACCGAGAGAACAAGGACGATGACGGTCAGCGCCCTTCGTTTGGGTCGCGAGAGGGGGACGTGCCATTTGGTGGCCGCGGGGGAGATAATTTGTCGAGGATGGGCATGTTAGCTGAAGTGCTGACTTGAGTATGTCGTGCATCTCATGTCCAAACTTCAATGTTTATCATCAATCGAAATGAATTTTTTTATGAATTATAAACATCGTCAATGATCTTTTCTAATTTTCTACCAGTGAATTGAAAAAGCATAAAGTAACGAAGGGTTTCATTCGATGACTGTTATAATTGACTAAATGCTTGACTTATGACATCATATAAGATCCCATCTCAAATGTAGTTTAATATGAGATTAATTCATTTAAAATTAAAGAAGTCTGTGATTCTCGAGCCATATCATCACATCCAAATTACCCCAAAAGGAACGCTTGAAGTAGCCACCCAAGAAGATAGTCTTTTGGGGGATGAATGTTAG
This sequence comes from Melaleuca alternifolia, assembly GCA_019926035.1. Classification (NCBI taxonomy): domain Eukaryota; kingdom Viridiplantae; phylum Streptophyta; class Magnoliopsida; order Myrtales; family Myrtaceae; genus Melaleuca; species Melaleuca alternifolia. The sequence continues at coordinate 59,194 of JAGKPW010000098.1, read as the reverse complement.
TTGTTAATTGATGTGTCATTCATTATGGCATTTACATGCGATATGAGACTTTAGTATCTTCCTACAACATTGGCCTTGCCAGATTTGAGTCATCCTTGCCTCCCTAGAGGCCTGCTATGATCCAAACGCCACAATCACTCCCTTATGTCCTAAAATGATATTAGCGCTTCTTCACGTTTATGTTATGTACAACAACATTTTCGTTAAGAAAGTCAGAATTCTCATCCCACGTGGTTTTTGCCATAACCAATGCCTATAGGGTATTAAAAAGGATTTCCCTCGCGTGCCCTCGACCTAAGGTCTCTTCCATTTGTTCCCCAATAGTTTATTTAGTAATTAGAGCATACATTGACTAAGGTACAAAAATTTCTCCACAAATGGTGTAATTGGCCTGCTTGATTTATGAATTAGCGAGAGTGAAGAGGTGGAATCCTCAGGCTAAGAGTGGAATTAGCCCGCTTTTTTATTTGCACTGGCGCATAATTGTAGCAAATAAAAGTGGTTCTCCTTTTGCATTAACAAAGTAATGACTATCATATAGAGCGACAAAAAACTAATGAACAAATGAAAGAATCATTCTGGTAGCATCAACGTCGTCGTGTCGATCTGCCGCCGCTTTCCCTCATACCAGCGTCGAGCAGGACGACGTGGACGGATCGTAGAGAGCCGGGACCAGATACTTTCTCCCGTTGACGCCGTGCGCGTTGTAGCTCGCTCCCGTCGCCTCGTCCACCAGCAAGTTCCCGGCGTAGCCCGGGTACGCCCCGTTGGCGTAGATCCCCGTGCACGCCGACGCCGCCTCCAGCGACGCCCCTGCCTCGCCCTGGTAGTACCCGTTCGAGAAAGGGTTCGTGGCGGTCCCGGCGAGGAGCCCCGCGAGGTTGATCACCATCCCGTCGACGCCGACGTCGCCGTTGGGCGCCACCAGCGGCGGGCTCTGCGGGCCGTACATGGGCTGGTGGAATGGCCACGCGCATTGCCCCGGGCACTGGGTCTCCGAGTTCCCCACCCAGATGTAGGCGAACTTCGACCTTCTGCCGTTGACCTTGCCGGAGCCGACGGCGGAGCCGTGGAAGCCACACCGGCTCATGCAGAACCCCTCGACGGCCACGTCGGAGGAGGTGAGCACGATGTTGACGGCGTTTCCCTGCTCGCCCCGGGACGCCAACTCGACGAGGTGCTTGCTCGTGAGGGACTTCCCGAGCGAGTAACCCTCGTCAAGGACTTGCCTCCCGAGCGAGAGCTTGAGCGAAGGTGTGCGCCCCTTGGAGGAAGAGAGGCGGTAGTACTCATCGACCGTCTTCCACCACCGAGAGACGGAAGGAGGGGCCTGAGCGAGCGAAGGGTCGGAAGACAGCGAAGTGACGAAGTCGGAGACGATGGTGCGCTGAGAGGACTTGAAGTGGCCGTACCAGATGAGGTTGACCGAGATCTTGCCGGAAAGGAGAGGGCCATTGTGGTACCGCATGGGCGGGGACTGGTCCTGGACCAGCTCGGCCAGCCTCCTCGTGGCGAAGGCCATCTGGAGGAGGCAGAGGGCGACGAAGAGCTTTGGAAAGACCGTCTTAGAAGCGAAGAACGATGCCATCGGAGCTGAGTTTGGGCTGGAGACTGAGGAAAGGTGTGAAGGAAAGCTGAGGTAGCTTTGCTTTGTTTTGAGTTGTGGGTTGTGTCGAAGTGTGGAGGTGTATTTATACAAGGGTGGGAGCAGGGCGATGCTTTATCTTATTTTATTTTACGACTTCTATAATATGATGATAAATATGAGAAGAGGAGAACGTACAAGTGGGGTAAAAGTGCCCGAACCTGCCTGGAAGGAGAGGAGACAAAAGGAGGGCAGCTCATGAGTGCAATTATTAATTTCGAGGAGATGAAGATGGTCTTGCAATTTCCAGCTGCATCTTCACCAGCAAGATAACAAAAGACTACTGGCGCTCGATCACACGTCAAATCATCACTAACGCTCTTAGGACAATTTGTGAGGTAATCAATCAGCAAAGAACAGTAACGATTTGTCAACGTGTCGCAATTGGTGTACTGAACAAAAACATTCATATCCAATTTTCTTGGATTTTTATTATCATTAGATCATTAAAAAGTTATATCCAAAAATTTGAATGGATAAGTGAAATAAAATTACATGTATAAAAAGAAGGTAGAAATGTATTGTCAAGTGATGTAAGATACTTCAATACCCTTTGACCCTTCCCCCTTCTAGCAAGTTCTAACTTTGGTCTTGACATACATGGAAACCAATGCCCTAGCCAAAGAGATTAGCCAACCTTAACAAAGGGATTGGCGAAGGATTTCGAGTTTACCAATTACGGGGTTGTAAGTCACCGAAGAATCAGACCTTCGGTACATAAAACCGAGCAAAAGCCAAGACAAACTCTAGGTTGATAAAGTCCAAGGCAAAAAACCACTTTGTTAGAAAACAACAGTCGGCGTTACAGAGGGCGAGGAAACCGTGCTTTGCTCTTTGGTAGATGTTGACTTTGATGACATTTCACCACCATAATCAATTTGCTAACAGCACCTCAAAGTTCGTATTGGCCCAAATGAGATGATGTCTAGTGCGATTTGTGGGGGCTGCACATACGTATTGTTTATCAACTAAAAAAATGGAGTCGAACAAAAGTTGCATCCGTGAAGTTAATTTGCTAGATTTTGGTGGACGGTCTTGGTTTGATGCTTGCAAAAAAACCAATTCGAATTTCATTGTAGGGAGATTCGATGCATGAACTCCCCTGCCTAAAAGAACATGTCTCCAGTACAAATGTATCAAAACTGCTAACTAGTTATCATGCTGGCTTGTTGAGACCCTGAATGAAAAAAAAAAGTGCATATCGCATAGGCGTCGTAGCACTAATTTTAGTGGTATGTATCATCCATTGCCAATCACATCATGGGCTTAACCGAAGTTTTTTTTGAATATATCATAGCCTTTCTATTTTGTTATTAATTACAAAGTCTTGGAGCTCGTAGCACATAAGTCAAGTAAAGTTTAGATTCATAAGCATAATGCCGAGACAAAGTTTAAAGTACGATTCATTAAAAAGTCCTGGCAACCCAAATAAAATGAGTAAATTTAGATTCGTAAACGTCGAGCTATGACGAAATTTATATTATGATCAATTGCAAAGTCGTGGGAACCCGTGACACATAAATTGAGTAAAGTTTAAATTCACAAACATACGGTGTGACACCATTCTTTTTAGTAGATTCTAATGATAATGGTTATCGAACTTTCCTACATTGCACAGTAAATCATTGAACATTAATGTCGAGCCGCCATGGTTGATAAAATTGGACTTTCATTTTTTTCCAATTGATGCTCTCCGGTGGGAAATTCACTCGGATTTCTTAGCAAAGGTATGGTATGGTAGTTGGCATCACACATTTGATGCTAAATAAGTGATTTACAGGCACCGCATCAATAGTTATTCTAAAAAAGTAGAATAGGCAAACAAGAAAAGGAAGATAAAATATAAGAAGAAGATGCGGAGAGACGTAGATGAGATTAACGCGGTCGGACATCATCGGTCCTAGACAAGTGTCATGACAACCTCCATCAGTACCTTTCGCTATAGTTTTTGGGTAACTTTATGGAATGCCACTAGATGACCTTTCATGTCAAATATCATGGGAGCATCTCCATTGAAAAAGAACCTATACTTTCTTCTCCAATTTCTTCCTTTCTCTTTCAAAAATAACCCCTTGATGGTACTGATTGGGAGTTGTCGTTAAGAATTTAGCTATATTCGCATGTGGCCAGGAATCTCGCCATCTCACGATTCCCCTTTTTCTTGTGCTATATCTTGGCAATTGTTCTTCCCGGTCGGGGACAATTTGCGATGTACGTGCATCCAATTTTAATTTATAGAAGCGGGCTCGACATTGGGCTCGGTTTGTGGTGCAATTAAGAGATGGTCGGCGGGGCGGCAGGAGAAAGTCGGACGTTTGTGCGGAGGAATGTGGGGATGGTGGCGAAGGTGCAAGAGAAGCGGTGGTAGGTGCAATGGTCGGCTGACTTGTGGTTAAAGATATGGCCGCTTTGTCGGCCTGAAGTGGTGCCCGATGGCATCGGCCTATGCACGGACCACTCGTGGGTGTTGCGCTCCGTTGTAGCCTAGGTTGACTAATGATACTTGTGGGATGAGTATAGTGAAAGCACTGAAAAGGGATAATGTGATGAGTGGATTTGTATTGAGGGACTAAAAAATTTGGATTGTCTTAAAAATTACCTAAATTCGAGCAATTCCGCTCAAACACAACATCTCATCTATGTGATTCAAATCTACGCACATGCACAAAGAAAAAAAGGTAGTTTTTTTTTTAATGAACTTAACTTTAGTTTGAGAGAGATACAAATGAATGTACCAGTTTGAAGATATTCCCGTAAGGTCATTTTCGACTTACGCCCTTTTCCTAAACCCAGTTCAATTGAACTTTCGCTCGAACTTAGTTTTGGCGATTCACCTCGTTAGGCATGGATTGCCAAAGGACCACAAAAAGATAATAATTCCATGCCGAAAAAAATGCACGTACAAAAACCCATTGACTAGGTTACCCAAGATAGAACACACGGGTCTGATCAATCTGATGGATGGGAATGAGAAAGAGAAGGTGGATTGGAGCCGATAGGATGTACGTAGCTGAGAGAGGGAAATGAAGTTTGGTTTGAGCGATGACGATGAAGGAAAGGGGGGAAGGTAAGAGGATGGTAGTGGGGAGAGAGTGGGGAAGTAAAGTCAAGAGAGGCCAGCCAGCGTGATTTGACGCGTTCGCTTGTTAATGAAGGTGAGAGGATGGGAGTGAGGAGAGAGTGGTGGAAAGCTCTCGGTCCAGCAATGATGCATCCCCATTACATACAGGGCATCGAGACAGCTAAGGGCAAAAAACAAGACTCTGGTTTTTGACCGAGAGAACAAGGACGACGACGGTCAGTGCCCTTCGTTTGGGTCGCAAGAGGAGGACGTGCCAGTTGGTGGCGGTTGTCGAGGATGGGCATGGAAGCTAAAGTGCTGATTTGAGTATGCCATGCATAACATGCCCAAACTCTGATGTTTTTCATCAATCGAAACAAATTTTCCTATGAATTATAAACATCATTAATGTTCGTTTCTAGTAATGAATTGAAGAAGCATAATGTGATGCAGGGTTTCATCTATTGTTATAATTGACTAACATTCTCCACTTAGCAGTTTTTGGATATCAAACAGACCTCTCCATAAGGTAATTTTAATGTTGCCTATTTCCCCTCTTTTGCAATCAGTTTCGCTATAACACCTGCTGCTTTAGCTAATTGTCCACTCTTTCTAAGTGAAATTCTATATTATGTATGAATGCTTGATTTATGGTATCATAAAAGATCTCACCTAAAGTGTGTAGTTCAATATGAGATTAATTCATTTGAAAATAAGGATGTCCGTTGTTATCCAAGATACCCTAAAAGGAACTCTTGAAGTAGCCACACAAGAAAGTAGTTTTTTGCGGGATGAATTTTAATTGATGTGTCGCTCGTTATGGTATTTACACACGATATGAAACTTTATTATCTTCCTAGAATATTGGCCTAACCAGATTAAGTGATCTTTGCCTTCCTAGAGGCCTGCGAGGATCCACACTCCACAATCACTTCCTTATGTCCTCGAATGATATTTAGTGTTTTTTCACGTTCATGTTATGTACAACATTTTCATTAAGAAAGTCAGAATTCTCATCCCACGTGACTTTTGCCATAACCAATGCCTATACGGTATTAATAATGGATTTCTCTCCCGTGCCCTCGACCTATGATCTCTTACATTTGTTCCCCAATAACTTATTGAGCAAATTAGTGCATACATTCACTAAGGTAAAGTTTTACATCCACAAATGGTGTAATTAGCCCGCTTGATTTATGAATTAGCGAGAGTGAAGAGCTGAAATCCTAGCTAAGAGTGGGATTAGTCCGCTTTGATTTGCACTGGCGCATAATTGTAGCAAATAAAAGTGGTTCTCCTTTTCCATTAACTATAGTAATGACAATAATATGGAGCGACAAAAAACTAATGAACAAATGAAAGAATCATTCTGGTAGTGCGAACGTCGTCGTGCCGATCTGTCGCCGCTTTCCCTCACACCAGCGTCGAGCAGGATGACGTGGACGGATCGTAGAGAGCCGGGACCAGGTACTTTCTCCCGTTCACGCCGTGCGCGTTGTAGCTAGCCCCCGTCGCCTCGTCCACCAGCAAGTTCCCGGCGTAGCCCGGGTACGCTCCATTGGCGTAAATCCCCGTGCACGCCGACGCCGCCTCCAGCGACGCCCCCGCCTCGCCCTGGTAGTACCCGTTCGAGAAAGGGTTCGTGGCGGTACCGGCGAGGAGCCCCGCGAGGTTGATCACCATCCCGTCGACGCCGACGTCGCCGTTGGGCGCCACCAGCGGCGGGCTCTGCGGGCCGTACATGGGCTGGTGGAATGGCCACGCGCATTGCCCCGGGCACTGGGTCTCCGAGTTCCCCACCCAGATGTAGGCGAACTTCGACCTTCTGCCATTGACCTTGCCGGAACCGACGGCGGAGCCGTGGAAGCCGCACCGGCTCATGCAGAACCCCTCGACGGCCACGTCAGAGGAGGTGAGCACGATGTTGACGGCGTTGCCCTGCTCGCCCCGGGACGCGAGCTCGACGAGGTGCTTGCTCGTGAGGGACTTCCCGAGCGAGTAGCCCTCGTCGAGGACTTGCCTCCCGAGCGAGAGCTTGAGCGAAGGGGTACGCCCCTTGGAGGAAGAGAGGCGGTAGTACTCATCGACCGTCTTCCACCACCGAGAGACGGAAGGAGGGGACTGAGCGAGCGAAGGGTCGGAAGACAGTGAGGTGACGAAGTCGGAGACGATGGTGCGCTGGGAGGACTTGAAGTGGCCGTACCAGATGAGGTTGACGGAGATCTTGCCGGAGAGGAGAGGGCCATTGTGGTACCGCATGGGCGGGGACTGGTCCTGGACCAGCTCGGCCAGCCTCCTAGTGGCGGAGGCTATCTGGAAGAGGCAGAGGGCGACGAAGAGCTTTGGAAGGACCGTCTTAGAAGCGAAGAACGATGCCATCGGAGCTGAGTTTGGGATGGAGACTGAGGAAAGGTATGAAAGAAAGCTGAGGTAGCTTTGCTTTGTTTTGAGTTGTGGGTTGTGTTGAAGTGAAGAGGTGTATTTATACAAGGGAAGGAGCAGGGCGATGCTTTATATTATTTTATTTCACGACTTTTATAATAAGATAAATATGAGAAGAGGAGAGGAGGGGACGTAGAGGTGGGGCAAAAGTGCCCGAACCTGCCTGGAAGGAGACAAAAGTAGGGCAGCTCATGAGTGTAATTATTAATTTCGAGGAGGTGATGATGGTCTTGCAATTCCCAGCTGCATCTTCCCAAGCAAGACAACGAAAGACTCACCAGTGCTTTATTACACGTTCAGTCATCACTTCCGCTCCAAGGACAACTTGTTAAGTAACTGATCAACCAGGAAACGATAATGCTTTAATGTACCGTATTGCGATTGATGTTCTGATAAAAACAAGTCATATCAAATTCCGTCAAAGTAAATTAATACTTAAATCAGATCATTAACTGATCATTTTCATAAATTTAAATTGATAGACAAAATGAAATCATATGTATAAAGAGAACGTGTTAATCTCATTATCGAGCGAGGTGAGACATTACAGCACTCCTCTCACTTGCAAGTCAAATTAGGAGCAACATATGACTGAAAATTGGATCGGCAAAAGTGGGTGTACCCGCGAAAGGGACATAGCGCTCATAGTCCCGACTAACAATAAAGTTCCGTTTCTTTGGTGAGCTGTGTGCTGAAATTCAAATAAAAGAGGGGGCAGAGGGCAATGCAATCCAGCTTAGCTACAGTCCACTGATCTTTCGCACTAGCCCTTGGAGAAGGGCAAAGAGAGGAGGGGGTACGAAGGAAAGCAGCTGAAAGAAAGACTTTAGAGGGGGTGGGCAAGTGACCACTGTCTCCAGTCCAGTCCAGTCCAGTCCAGGCTGGAAGTTTGAAATCTCATTCATTAAACTTTGGGGGAAAGGAGGAGGGGTGGACCGAGCAGGTGCACCAGCTGGCAGTCAGCGAGTCGCCCAGAGTATCCGAGGGCGAGGCCGGGTGGGGCCCACGTCAGCTGACGCGCTCCTTTCGCGATCGCGGCCCCCCCTCCACATAGACACCCCGTGAAGCCTCGGCGGATCCCTTTAATGCGACGCCGTTTTGCCCCCACTAAAAAGTCCAGCTGGTGCAAGCTCGCGGCCTGACGCTTCCCAGCTGCTGCTCCAATCCCTGCCCTTTCAAATTATTGCTTTTTCCCAAAACATTGGCAGCTTATTATAATTTCTTTATTTTTCGTGGGAGAATTTGGATGCCCAATTTCGCACACGTAATTCGTGCAATGAATGGGACCGCCCCCTTCTCTCGAGGAATTAAGAAATCGATTACCAGACTGCAAAATTCATTAAAATATCATGACTCGAAATCCAATTAAGGCGCGCACACACACGAAAAAATCGCTTGTGATCCAACGTTTCAAATTCTCTATGTCCTTCAAGCGGTATTAATTATTGAAGTACTTAGCGAATTGAATGCATGTAAACCTGATTATTCGATGATAATCGATATATTAGATATGTAGTCGAGCTACAGTCAGCTCTATGTGAGTAGGGCTCGGACCATTTTTCGGATCCTTTAGAATTACTTGATTACATTGCTAGACCAAGTGCAATTGACGTGGAGAAGGCTCCTCGAATCAGGCCTATGGACCCTCAATAAAGAGAGCGGCTGTATTTTCCACGATAGAGACAAATTCGAGCTTTCCTTTGCGAACTCTGTCATAAATTGCCCATGCCAACCATTTCCCTTGTTTTCTTGTGCAAGAGTAATCTGATTTCCTGGCCTCTTTCGAATCTAGGACAACATCGTCTTCTCTGTCAACTCCTGTGCGAAGAGGGACCGGTGCGCGCAGAATTGGGCGGCGTCCGGCCTAGACGTCATTAAAGTGGTCGGTCCAAGAACTACGCATGGCTAGGATTTGAAATTGTGCATGTCGGTATAACGAGTTCATGAAAAAGCTCGATTTGGGAATTGGGTTTGGCCAGTTCAGCATGAAAAGATTGATGTGGACAGAGCATATGGACGTTTTGTGCTTGTGTACTTTTCACTTTTTAGGGCTAAATTCGACCGCCGTGGAGAAGTCTTTATCTCTGAAGCTCCTTCGAATTAATGGGTGGTGGGACTCCTCAACACCTCATGGGAAAGGACTCCAAAACTTCAAATTCCAAAGTAGGGTCGGAGTGAGTTCAAAAGAAAATTGCACATTCAAAGATAAATTGAGTTCTGAATGTTTTTAAGTAAAGCAACGAAATCTTAATTCTGCTAAAAGAATTGCTTTGGAATCTTTTCGTTAAAATTTGTCAATAGGGGCCGCACTATGAGTTTCGTCATGGGTAAGCGAGGACCAATATCATAATTGTACGTTCAAGGTATCTCCCCCTTGCAAGAAGACACCTCCGTTCTATCATCTTCAATTATAGAGTTGGTCAAGGTTCAATATCATGAACTTGGTGTTGAAAATATCTTCGACCGTGAACTGGATTTTTTTTTAGAGTTGCTAAAGATTCCGCTATTACGCAACCTTTTTCCAGGCGAGTTATCGAGTCCGGGGTTATTTTTTCCAAGTCCGTACATAATGAGTGCAAACTGGGGCTTCTGTAATGCTTGAGGCCTAATCAAAACAACGAGGAAAAAGTAATGTGGCTATGATTAAATATGGATAAACATAAGATGCCCTTTGATTGCCATTCACAACTTGATCTATGAGTACACATCAAGTCGATAAACATCGACCATCTCGTTCAATCGCAGCGGATCTTGAGTATTGTGGGCTGTTTCCGCTTGTCCCCAAGTTGCCGGCCAGCCCCGTGAGCAATGCTAACTAATACACGGACGCCCACATAATTGAAAAAAAGGTGAACGATGATGCTCTTTCAAAGGTTTGACGCAGATGCTTTGTGCTTTCAAAAGAGCAAGTGGCCTGTAAAACAATGGCTGGTTTTCGCTAAAGAAAGAGCCCTCCCCATCAACCACTTCAGCTAGCTGTGGATCTACCATTCAGATCATATTAAACTAGGCCTAATTAGTTCACGAGCTTAATCGTGTGAGATCGAATAGTTTAGTTCATCAAGCCTATCCGAAACTCCTAACATTCACGAGACATGCAAGCTCAGACTGTTCTATTCTTGCGTGCGAACCAACTGATACGTTAAATAATTTGGCAGGAGACCCGCATGCAGCGACCTAAATACCCGCTCGAAAGGGATTAAACTAAATCTTCTAGGCAGCCTACATGTTTAGTAGTATTTTGTTTCCCTGGATACGCCTGTCTCGCTTCGCACTAGCAGACAACACAGAAATCGATCGATTAGATTGATGAGTGGGATTATGAGAGCTAACTTTTGACTTTGCTTTTGAATGAGGGAATGGATTCTTTCTGTCTGGAGTCTTCATGGCTCATAGCTGTAGTTGTCTCCATGTTCAGCCTATCCGATGATTACTGTTTATTCTATGCAGGATAAACATTATCTCAGTCTCCCTTTTGCGACAGAGGAACTTTCATGGGGGTCATCCTAATCTTGAGAATGCATCATTTGTTTGACCATTCGCCCTAGACGCGAATGATTATTCAACGATAAGCCACGCATGAAGCACGAACGAAGCGTGCCAATCTTTTGTTAGGTTTTTCCTACTTTCGTTTTTATGAGTCCTGGCCACCAACTGCACCACAATCTCCCCAGCAATGCCTTCGCCGATTCCATCTGATTAATAAAGAAAAACATCCGAGTCTCGCGCTGCGTCGTCATGGCTCTTTGCCTCCCTTCGTGTCGATTGATAACGAACAGTTTTCGACATTGAATACGAATGGGCAGGTCACTTAATCTTCTTGGGATGCCCATAGAAAAATGAAATCTGAAGAGATCGAGCAAAGCCAGCCTGGCTTGAGGCTGATGAACGAAGGCTTCTGCAGCGATGCTTGCGGTCATGGTTGTTGGCCGCGACCGAGACGGCCACGGCTCGCCCTAGGATCGACGTAGCTCAGCAATAGAACGATTCAGCCAATGAAAGTTGAGTTACATACTTGTTTTGGAATCCATCGTCGTTTCAGGGCCGTTGTCGACGATCCACGAGCTCTCGGTCTTCCCCTCTATGACCCACCGGAACACTGGCTCAATGAGGCTGCCTCTCGCGGTCCGTTTACCGAATGGACGCCTTATGCGAGTTCAGAGAGAATTTTTTATGCGTCTGGGCTAGAGGAGGGACTTTGAGCGCTATTTATAGAGTTATGAGCCGGGCCCTCTCATTACGGGCCGGGCCGAACTCGGCCCACACAAGCCAGTTCCATACTAGACTTAATTGAGAATCTTGATATCCGACTTTATTAGACCAAAACCCGTTAATCGGTTTTACAATATCAATTAATACAAGTCCACAATTAGGAATAACATTACATTCTCCCACTTGGACTGTATTAATTGAAATTGTACTTTATGTGCGCATCTTTATGTTGGTCTAGGGATTTATTCTCAATTGTCAATCCGATCCCATAGAGTCTCAAACACCGAATCATGGCGGTAACTGCATTGACACAACGCCGAGCCTTCCATGGTCACAAATGTTCTTAACTCTACTGATATGGACTCAATATGGTAGTGTGGCAAATAGATAACACCTCATATAGAGTAATACTTTATGTGTCATCTATTTTGTTAGTCACCATTCTCTCTCCTTATATGTCACAAATCCTTATGTGCCACAAGAGAATAACTTTATGGTTCCAACGAACCTGTATATATGTCTCACTTTACAGTTAACTTGTCTTTATGTGCAACAAGACATATCTTTAAGGCTAATAACTGTAGACCCCAGCCTTTACTCAAGGTTTACACATACCTCGAGATTTTGCCTTATATATGTATTCAATAACACATTCAGAAAATACTTCATTGAATGCGAAATTGATACATATCTTTATGTTACAAAAAATGTAACAACACAGATGTGAACTTTATTAGAGCATAAACTGAAGAGCAGCTCCCACTAAATAACAACATCCCATGATGCTCCTAAGCCCATGCTTATGACATGTCATTCAAAAACACAAGGGCTAAGGCCTTTAGTTAGTGGATCCGCAACCATATCATCTGTGTAAACATGCTCTACTTTAACGTCACCATTCTCAAACATTACCTTTATGGTCAAATACTTGACCTCCATGTGTTTACACCCCTTTAGACCTTTATTGTTGTTGCTAAACGACACTGCAGAATCGTTGTCACAATACAACTGAATAGGTGCATCCACAAAAGTCAAATACAACCAAATCCCTAATGAGGTTTCGGAGCCAAACTGCTTGAGAAGCTGCCCAATAGCATCCTACTATCTCCGCTTGCATGGGAAAGGATGTCATATCTGTTGCTTTTGACTTTTCGATGATACTGCACATCCTGCTAACTTGAAGATGTATCCGTATGTCAACTTCGATTCATCCTTACAGCCAGCAAAATCTGAATCTGCATACCCTACTAGCTGCAGGTCCCGAGCATGTCTGTAAATCAGCATATAATCTTTTGTCCTCCTTAGGTACCTTAAGACTTTCTTGGCAGCAATCCAGTGATCGTGTCCTGGATTTAACGGATACATGCCTAGAAGTCCAGGTACATAAGCAATGTCTTGTCTAGTGCAAACTTGAGCATACATGATGCTTCCAAGTGTACTAGCATAAGGTACATTCTTCATTTGAATTTTCTCAACAACTGTATGAGGGCACTGTAACTGACTCAGTTTGTTACCTTTACATACAGGAGCAAGTTCTGGCTTGCAGTCCTGCATACTGAATCTTTTCAGAATACGATCTACATATGCCCTCTGAGACAAACCCAATACTCGGCTAGAACGATCCCTAAGGATCTCAATGCCTAGGACAAAAGATGCCTCACCAAAGTCATTCATGTCGAAATTACTTGATAACATCTGTTTTGTCTCGTGTAGTAATTGCAAGATCACTACTCACCAACAGGATGTTGTCGACATAAAGTATGAGAAAAATAAATTTTCTCCCACTGACCTTGCAGTATATACACTGATCCAGTCTGTTCTCAACGAATCTGAATGAAGTGACAATACTATGAAACTTTAGATACCATTGTCTAGAAGCCTGCTTAAAACCATAAATAGACTTCTTCAGTCTACATACCAGCTTGCCTGAATCACCTGCTGCAAAACCTTCGGGTTATACCATATAGACCTCTTCATCAAGGTTTCTATTTAGAAAGGCAGTTTTAACATCCATCTGGTGTAACTCCATATCCAAATGAGCTACCACTGCTAGGATCACTCTGAAAGAGTCCTTAGAAGAGACTGAAGAAAATGTCTCTTCATAGTCTACTTCCTCTCTCTGAGTGAACCCCTTTGCTACCAGTCTGGCTTTAAAACTTCTCAATCTTTCCCTTGGAATCCCTCTTGGTCTTATATACCCATTTGCAGCCGATGGGCTTGTATCTTTCAGGCAATCCAACAAGTTCCCATACTCCATTATGTTTCATAGACTGCAACTCGTCTTTCATTGCATCCAACCACAGATCTGAGGACAAGAAACAACATCTGTATAAGTCACTGGATCAATCACACAGCCGATATCGTAGTCATGCTCTCCCAGATAGACTATATAATCCGGTGGAATGGCTGGTCGTCTCTCTCTACTAGATTTCCTCAATGGAGCCACCACAGCTTCATCCTAAGTTTGAGAGGTTTGAGAAACTTCATCAGGAACTGTTTCAGCAACAGGATCCTGAACCTCAACAGGCTTAACTTATGGTAAAGCAGGCTCCATAAATGTCTGTGCAGGTAGAGAAAACGACACAACTGTTCCTATCTGACCGATTTCCTCAGTAGTCTGTGAGCTACTACCTTTTTCGGCCACATCAAGTTCCAGAAACTTTGTCGTCTGTGATTCCACAATACTTGTTCCTCCATTAGGGTTATAAAACCGATAACCCTTCGAATGATCTGGATAAGACACAAAGTAACACCGAGTGGTTCTAGAGTCCAACTTACTTAATGTTGGATTACATAACCTCACTTCTGCAGGACAACCCCAAACCTTAAGATGATTCAAGCTAGGTTTACGTCTAGTCCACAACTCAAAAAAAAAAAAGGAGTCAATGGAACAGTTTTGGTAAGAACTTGGTTCAAAATGTAGAGGGTTGTTTTCAAGGCTTCACCTCATAGGAAAACCGGTAAATTGGTCCTACTGGTCATACTCCTCATCATTTCCATTAGGGTGTGATTGCGCCTTTTTGGCTACACCACTCTGCTGAGGACTTCCAAGCATAGTAAACTGAGCTACTATCCCAGAATCCTCCAAGTATTTGGCAAATGGCCCTTTAAGCTATCCAACATTGCCATGCAAGCCAGAGTACTCACCACCTCGGTCTGATCTGACAACCTTTGATGACTTTTCCCAGCTGTTTCTCGACTTTAGTCCGAAACTCAGACTTTTCTTTAATCAAGTACAGATAACCATATCGGGATTTGTCATCTATAAATGTGATGAAATAAAAAATTTCTACACACGGTTGCTGTATAGGGTCCGCTAATATCTGTATGAATCACTTCTAATAGATCATTACTGTGGACTGCAGTTTTCTTCTTTATTTTGGTCATCTTACCCCTACAGCAGTCTACGCAAGTCTCTAGGTCACTTTTAAGAGAACGTAGGATGCCAACCTTTATCAGCCTATCCACTCTTTCCTTAGAGATGTGACCCAAACGTTTATGCCACAATGCGTAAGACTGTTCTTTAGATAGAGGTCTTTTGGAAACAACCTTTTCAGCTGTATAAGCGACGTATATATCTATGGGAGTCAAACATAATATGTACAATCCATTGGACATATGGCAGCACCCAATCTTATTTGAATTAAAAAACATAGTAATAACATTGTCCTTTAATTCAAAAGGGTAACCACACTTGTCCAAACAAGATGCGGAAACTAAGTTCCGTCTAAGGAAGATACATAAAATGTATTCCTTAATGTCAATTTAAAACCAGAGTCTAGTATCAAAATGACGTCTCCCACTAATACGACATCGACTTTGTTATTGTTTCCAACGGTGAGCTTCGATTCATCCTGATTTGGCTTCCTCTGGTTTATAAATCCCTGTACGGTGAACGCAATATGTTGCACCACTATCGAGCCACCATGAACCGGATGGGACTTCAAATAAGTTAGATTCATAAACTAATGCCAAAGAATCGTTACCAGTTTTGCTCATGCTTAGACAACCAAAGTTTTATACTTATTGCAGTCCTTCTTTATGTGACACTTCTTCTTGCAAAAGAAGCAGAGGCCACTATCCTTAGAAGATAATCCTTTATTGGGACCCAAACTTTCAGTATGACCGGTGGCTTGATGAGTGTCTTTATGAGTACGACCTTTAAACTCTTTTCCCTTCTTCTGGATAGAACCAGAGGTAAATAGGGCCAGATGCCCTTTCTCCTTCCTCAGTTTCTCTTCCTCAGCTACAACCCTAGCATATGGTCATTAACTGACCAAATCTCATCTTAGAGTTGGAGTTGGTTTTGATAATACCAAAATCAGGTGGGAGAGAGCGTTTAGTGCCTGATGCACTATGCAGGTGTCAAGAATAGAGATATTTAGGGCTGTAGGTCTACTATCCTAAGGACGTAATCCCTAACTCCTCCAGAATCATCATACCTCATGTTAAAGAGTACCTGCAAATGTGTCCTTATCTCGGCATTAGGTGAGACACGATTCCTTAACCTCCAAGGTTTCTATCATCTCTTTGGCAGTGCAGTCAACTAGCAGATCACTCTTAAGTGTTCTTGGATGGATCGCCTCATAGCAGTCAGATCTGCTGGCTTATCACCACTAAGAGCAACATGAACATCTGCCAGCTCCATTCTAAATAGAAAATCTTCTTTCCATTTCTTAAAATTTGACCCCGTAAGAACTTCAATGGTAACGGAATTACCATTTACAGAGAATGTGACTTAATAACAAGCAATAAAAATAATCAGCACAATGTGAGACATGTGTAACTTGAAAACTTTATAAGTACACATCCTGAGAGTTACATGCATCATCATATAAACACCTTTGGGCAGAATACATGACATGCAATTGTACACCCTCCATATGTCAGCGATCATGAGAATATATTCCAAATCTTCGCAAATTCATCACCTCTGGGTGTCTGAATCACTAGGACCAGTCAAAACTCAACCTTATGCTGAACATATAACCCTCCATGAACAAATATGAAATCACCCCCTTTGGAAGTATGACGACACATTAGAACAAAAAAGACATCCCCAAACCGTACAAGACTGATATTTCTCAAATCTAACCAGGTGTGCCACTTTGGCGGTCACTCCCTAATCAAACTCTTGAAACTCTCTCATATCAGGGATATAAACTTTATGTCTCACATTAACCTTATACATAGATTTTAGACTTGATGACAGGGGCAATGTCACTAAAATCATATGTCATGCCAATTACATTGCTCAATTTATTGATACATGTTGAACCTTATACATGCAATCAACAAAATAATGTCTACTAATCATATGTGATGATACACATGTGAGCTAATATAAGTACTTCAAGAAACTATATAGAAATACTCGAGAAAATGCCAAAAAGCACTGAAACATGCATCCACATAAGGCTTTATACGCATTTTCACATTTATAAAAGCATCAAACATGCAAAATAAATTCATCACGTGAAAATAGACATTCATACGGACACAACGGCGCAAACCACGCTCAAAACGGAGTTCGGATGAGCTCAAATGAACTCCCTGAAGAATTGGTTCGCGTGCAGGTCCGCGGACCGGTCTGACCCGGTCGGACCGGTCAACGGTCCGGACGGTCAACGAATTGACCGGGTCAACGGACCGGGTCGTGGGCCGGGCGGTCGGGTCGGATCGTCCGCCCGATCTGACCCGGTTGCCACCTTTGACCGGATGACGTCATTATGACGTCATCCGGGGCCCAGCTGAGGGCTGGTGCAGCATTAAATGCTGCGCCAGCCATGCGGCTAGGCGCCTAGCTGGGCGCCTAGCTGGCCGCAGCATTAAATGCTGCGCGTGGCAGGCGCCTAGCTGGCCGCCTAGCTGGGCGCAGCATTAAATGCTGCGCCCAGCGCGCGGCAGGCGCGGCAATTAATGCCGCGCCCTCAGCTGGCGCTGACGTCAGCCCAGCTGAGGGCTGACTTGCCGCGCACGCGGGGCGCGCGTGGGCCACGCCGGCGGCGCGTGACCTCGCCGTCCAGCGCGCGTGCGGCGCGTGCCGCCTCCTCCGGTCACCCACGGTGGTCCGCGACCACTCGAAACGCTCGAAATCGCGAGCCCGAGGCATTCATCCAATAAAAAACAACTTTCATCCGTCACAAAATGTGGAAAAAGACTGAGAACCCTTAGATTCTAAAACCGAGCTACGGCGGCTCTGATACCACTTGTTGGCCGCGACCGAGACGGCCACGGCTCGCCCTAGGATCGACGTAGCTCAGCAATAGAACGATTCAGCCAATGAAAGTTGAGTTACATACTTGTTTTGGAATCCATCGTCGTTTCGGGGCCAAAATCGACGATCCACGAGCTCTCGGTCTTCCCCTCTATGACCCACCGGAACACTGGCTCAATGAGGCTGCCTCTCGCGGTCCGTTTACCGAATGGACGCCTTATGCGAGTTCAGAGAGAATTTTTGTGCGTCTGGGCTAGAGGAGGGACTTTGAGCGCTATTTATAGAGTTTTGAGCCGGGCCCTCTCATTACGGGCCGGGCCGAACTCGGCCCACACAAACCAGTTCCATATTAGACTTAATTGAGAATCTTAATATCCGACTTTATTAGACCAAACCCGTTAATCGGTTTTACAATATCAATTAATACAAGTCCACAATTAGAAATAACATTACATCATGGTTACCTCCCGCCGAGTAGATCGCGCAATTGTTTAAACTTGCACGAGCGGTATGCTCAAGACATGGTGTTATCGTCGCCAGCTTTATGCTTTTCTCTTTGTTCCTGTCGTCTAATTTTCCATTATAGAAGAGAATCTATTGAAGTACGTGTGTATAGTTCGTATAAGCTTTCACGTAACTTTTAGTTAGGAATTCGTCTAGTTACTCATTTGATTCCTGTTGGAAATTCTTTTTCCAGTTATTCACATTGAAATTGGATCACTGAACTCTGCATATGCGGATAGCAACTTTAACTTGGAAGTGGACTCTTCCAATTCTAGTAAATAAGCTTCTTTTTTAATGAGTACAATTTAAAGATTAACTTTATTTACACCTTAATGCATGTAGTATGAGAAGAAGCGACATCTCAACGAGGCTTTGAAGGCAGAGGGAGAGGGAGTTCAAGAGTTTTGGTCATGGGGGCAAAATTTCTCCAAAAGAAGTCGGGACATTTTGATAAATCCATGTTATTCTTTGGTGGCACATCTTTATAGGGGCCCTCAACAGGTCGACCATTTAAGAAAGTAATATTTAATACGTAGATGCATCTCGTGATTTTAGAGGACCCCATTTTTCATCTAGTTAGGCGTTGCTTGATTCGATCGCAACCCTCTCTATCTATAGATGATGTCGATGTCTTCGGTTTACCGTCTCAACTAAATAGGTCAAAGATTAACATCTACCATTCTAATGGCTAAGTTACCTGCAGATGCGAGATATCATTCTAGGACATGAACTTAGGAAGCATGGGGAATCCATTCCACTTCCACATGCAGAAGTTATGCCTCGAGAGGCAAATGGCAAAGCATGCACTCCCTCTCCCCCCACACATTCTCGGAACGTGAGAGGGGATGGGACATGTCATGTGAGTCCCAGCAGGGACGGCAGAGGATTTGTGCTGTGCTCGTGTCTCGGCGTGGAAGGGAGGGGAAAAAGGGTTTCTTTACGAATCCCACAGACGAGCCAATACAGTGAACTGCGGTGCAGATAAAACCATTCAAAGCATCCCACCTCACCTCACCTCCATACAGGGAATCCAGATTCCTTTCCCTACTCCCGTTGCACACCTCGAACAACCCGAAAGGCGAGATGAACTCGGGCGGGAGGGGAAACGATTCGGACTAACGTTTCTGGAAAATCGAAATAAGAAATGGGGCATGGCATGGGATTCCTTCGGCTGCGCAGTTACGCACATCATTATAGTAATTTGGTAATCCTCGCGTTAAACATCCAGCAAGTTAAGATCATGTCGTCATTATCTGATCCTGTTCCTGCAAGTGGCATTAAAAAGAAAAGGGATTTGTCAGAGGAAACGAGGGAAATGCCTAGGAAAGAACCTAAAACACGTGCAGCCCCAATGAGCTCCAGCCGGGCAAATCCGCGCTTCCCCTAGGTTTTGGAAACCGAGATGAACGCCAGCAAAAGCTGTATGAAAGTTACTACTTTACCTAATTCATCTTAAAATCTTATATCATCATTAGGGTATTGCAATTGATATATGCATTACTTTTTAGTACTCTTCGATTAAGAAACTGAAAGGTCGTAACAACTCCTCCCATGTGTTAGTCAGACAAAAGATGTCATGATAGTAAAATACGAATTATGTATTGCGTCGTATTATAATAATTTTTGTTTTTAAAATAAATAGTCACGCGATTAATTTTAAGGTGTGTTTAGGCAGTTTCTTGTCTTTGAAAGTAAGAGAAAGTAATGGGAAATAAAAAGTTTAAAATAAAGTGTTAACTATTTACTTGTGAACTTGTCTTGGAAAGAGGCTCAAAAGAATTGTATACCAATTCCTATACCATTTCGCAGTTTTCATTCAATTATTACTTTGAAAAGCTCAATGTATTTTTGTGAGTAAAAGCACTCGTCACGCTAAACTAAATCGTCAACACACAAAAAATGGGAAGAACTACCTTAACGTGTCATAAGAAGGAATGTAGCTTTCGACAAATGTTCTACGTTGTGATTCGAGCTAGTAACTTCTAACTCCGCTTGATGAACTTGCCTAACCTACTTGAAAATCAACTACGCCCGAACTGAGCTGATTAAAAAATTTCCATAGACACAAATCCAATTGAATCCAAAACTACAAACCACCACCCGAATACTAACTTATCTAGATACGATTGCTCATTAAAAGTATAGAAACTAAAAGAGGAATTGAATTTGATATTGAGCAGCAGGAAATCAAATCCCAAATAATCCAAACCCAATGAACAAGACATATCGCGGCATTCAATATCGACCTTGTTGAATTCATGATTTCATGAAAAAGAAAAAAAAAGCCGAATCTTTCGAAATTAATGTAAAACGTTAACCAATCATCCTCGACTCGGTCCACATGCTGATACCTTAATCCGATCGTAGCATTACTTATACAGTATATCTACTGATTAGTTTTCAAAATCTTTACTGTCCGTTCTCATCTACCAAGCTAGTTACCGTATCGAATGCACTGCGGAGCTGCTCGTAGAAAACATGTCTCATACGCTGTCTCTGTGGGTAAAAGTTGAAACTATGCAAGAGATCAGATGGAGAGACATGGGCGGTAATGGCAGATGTGACCCTCCTCTTATCCTCTCTTTCCAAGTTCCCGTGATCCCTGGAAATGGTCCCGTCTGCGAAGCTGCCGAGCAAAGCTCCACATTTTCCACACACTCGCACAGCCCCGGTTCATGAATCTCTTCTCCTATATATACTCTCTCCTCCTCCCCCATTCGTCCTCACTCTGCAAACTCCAGTTCAAATCCATTTCATCGTCTCTCTCTCTCTCTCTTTCTCTCTGAATTAGTCTCGTCACATAATCCTCCGACTCATTTCCGAAAATGGGATTTCCTCTCTCGCTCCAATGGCTTTTCCTCTACCTTTTTCTTCTCCACCTCAGCTTCGCTAATCTTTGTTCGGGATCGAGGAAGCTCGCTGCCCTGTACCAACCGCCTCCCCTGGTGGCGAAGTACCACAACGGCCCCTTGCTCGATGGCGACCTCCGCGTCTCCATCCTCTGGTACGGCAAGTTCACGCCAGCCCAGAAATCGATCGTCTCCGACTTCCTCCTCTCTCTCACTCCCCAGCAGACCCAACACCAGCCACCATCATCAGTCCCCTCCGCCGCCAAGTGGTGGAGCACCGTCCAAATCTACCTGCAGAAGGCCGGCAAGAAACAGACCCGCGTCGCGTTGGCGAGCCAGCTCGACGACGAGAGCTGCTCCATGGGCAAATTGCTGAAGCGGGCTCAGATAACCGAGTTGGCTCAGAAGCTCAGCTCGAGCCCCAAAGCCGGCGAGCTGGCCCTGGTCCTTACGGCCCAGGACGTCGCCGTCGAGGGTTTCTGCGTCAGCGGCTGCGGCACCCACGGCTCGGTCGGACGGCAGGCGTTCATCTGGGTAGGCAACTCGGCGAGCCAGTGCCCAGGGCAGTGCGCGTGGCCTTTCCACCAGCCGATCTACGGCCCGCAGTCGCCGCCGCTCGGCGCACCGAACGGCGATGTGGGGGCCGACGGGATGGTGATCAACGTCGCGACCCTCCTGGCCGGGACGGTGACGAACCCGTTCGGGGACGGGTACTCGGTCGGCGCGGCCGGCGCACCGACAGACGTGGCGTCGGCTTGCACGGGGAGCTTCGGGAAGGGGTCGTACCCGGGTTACGCCGGGGAGCTGCTGGTGGACTCGGGGACGGGCGCGAGCTACAACGCGCAGGGGGTGAACGGGAGGAAGTATCTGCTGCCCGCGCTGTTTGACCCGACGACGTCGCAGTGTTCGACGGTCGCATGAGAGAGACCCTCTGGAGCTGACGCGTGTCTTCCTCTCGAATAGATGCCTTTTCTGTACAATGTACATAATGATGACATAAATCAACCACTTAATTTCATTCAAGTATATCCGATTTTAGCCATCATCATGGAATTGTCATTGCCATAGTTTGCCATTTTGATAATAACCAATTTATTTGAAACACTTTATGATCGCCTGTTTTCATTTAATCGAACATAAAGAGTGGTCGCCAAAATTCAAACTACCATTCTAACTCTCAAAATCTATGAAAAAATCAAATGCGAATTGCCGTGACAACATACGCGTATCAAGAAGTTTCGACGATTTCATATATAAGAAAAGAAAAGAGGGCGAGTCTGGAAGACATCGTTTAAGCAAAACGGTAAAGTAAAAGTCATTTCAGGTAAATCCTCAATCTTTTTCTAGGAAATGGGCCTAAAGTGTACATTAAGAAGGGAAATGTGTACAGGTGATCAGAGAGACAATAATCCAAACTTCTGGGGCTTGCGGTCCATTCCGATCGACCTGGGGGAAATTATACCAAGCCCAATTTGAATGTGGATTGGATATGGCCCGTCATGAGGAGCCAACCCAACCTAGTGGTTACTTTGAATATGTTTAGGGAAATTACACCAAAGCCCAATAGCATTGTGATCGAGAGGGCCTCCTTAAGCATGGAGATTTCCATGCCTCTTCAGGACAAGAAGTGTAACTCAGGAAATGTCTGCATCCGAGTTCAACGTATGAAAGAAATTGTCAAATTTTTTGGAACGATAAATATACCAATACAACGAGTTGATGAAAGATTAAGAGATAAACAGCTTGATGTGGCCTTTAATAATCCGATATGGCTCATTATAACGGGTGATCATGTAACTTACCGGTTCAATAGAAACATAAATTAGAAGACTCAAGAACTTTCACTAAATGTGAGAAAAAAATATTTAGAATGAGATCGACGAAACCCCAAAGTGTGCCAAGTGGGGCAGGGTAGGAGGAGAGTGGGCCGTTGACGGTCATAGAACGTTGTCATCTTCTAGTGGCCACGGCTATCTATGGCCATCAAGTGTTTGAGTGAAAGCTCTTCTTGTCTCCGAAGTGCCGATTTCAAGTCTTTTTGAATTATTATTTTAATTGATTTTCATTTCAAACAATCCTCTCGACAAATTTTCAGATATTTCTTTTTTTTTGTTAATTCCACGATATAAACCAATAAACCCAGTGTTAATAGCGGTCCGATGTTCTTATACACATTTCTATTAGCTAAAGTGAGAGCAAAATGACGATGTGTGTTGCAAAATGAAAAGATAGATTGCACCGGGTCCGTCATGAAAATCCTATGTGCGTCATGCGCTAGTGTGGACAAAAGGTTAAAAAAATGGCGAAAGGTTAAGAAATACCAATGTAGCGAGTTAATGAAAGAATAGAAAATAAATAGAGCATGATGTGGCTTTTAATTTTCTGATGTGGCTCCTTATTATTGGTGATCACACATAACTTATCGGTTTTGTACAAATAATAGAAACGTAAATTAAAAGATTCAACGATTTTTGTAAAATGGGGAAAAATTATCCAAAAGGAGATTGATGAAACTCCAGAGTGTGCCGTAGGGGTCGGGGAAGGGGGACAACTGGTTGTCGACGGCCACAATGCGTCGTTTCCCTTCTAGTGACTACAACTACCTATTGATATCATGTGTTTAGTATTTACTTTTCTTGTCTAATTTCTCATCAATTCCTAGTCTATTTGAATTTCTAATCTTACTTAACTTCCATTTGAAACGGTCCTCTTGACAATCTTCCACAAAATTTTCCTTTTTCTTTATGGTCAATACGATGATTTAAGCCAATTGCTGGTGAGTTTTTCTTCTTTCTTCGCTTTTACATAAGTTAAACTGAGAGCAAAGTGACTATCAATGATAGATTGTGCCGCGCTCATTCTGAAAATCCTAATTGGCGTCAAATGCCGGCGAGAAAAATATACAAGAACAAAGAGTTGGGGAGAAACGCAAGATACAAAGAGTTCTTGAAGACGAGTCGGCAGTTTTGTGTCGAAGACTCAGACAAGGGGGAACTGGTCGTCTACGTGCCTGGGTTGACACTTTCTCGTGGACTCAGGGCTCTTCCGGAGTCTTGGTTCCGGTTCGAAGTCGTTGCCATCCTTGTACCATCATATCAATTTTCCAGAAAAATTGACTGAAAAGTCATAGGTTGATTATACTTTTGTCAATTTCACATCAAAATTTTTAATCGTGTCGATTGAATTCTAAACACGTTCATATTTTTCCAATACTCGTTTTGACGGTAAATGAATAATGTGGATAGGTATCGATTTCCATAATTGCGGTTGGCTTCAAGGTGGACAGTTTTTTTGTTGATATTTTAATAATTTTCCGGGTCAATCTACATGATATAGTTGGCACTAAAGTGGATAAATTTTGAATGATTTTCGAGTCTTCTTGTGTTCTTTTTTTTCTTGCCTTTTCTTTGTTCTTCTTAACAACTGATTGACCATCACAGGCCACAAGAGAGGGCATTGGGCCCTTTGCTTAGCCTAGGCAACGGTCATGCCACATAGAATGGCCCTCGCCTAAAAGATCAGAGCAAAAATTTAGGTAAGTTTATTAAACGTAACCATAAAGAACCCCTAGTCTAAACTGTGATGGAAATCTTAGTGGGACAACCTTAACGGTCTACGAGGTTCCTTCCCATGTAAATTCTAATTTGCTGTAGAAAAGTTGTCAGTCAACATGGCCAAAACATATATCACTTATAAGGGTGTAGAAGAAAGTCTAATACCTCAACTTAGGGTAAAAGAAAAGAAAAACAGTCCGAGCCAAACCACAAGTTGAACTTAGGTATCTAATCGAACCAATTCCTTATATATATATCGAGATCCGGCTCTATGTGCGTCCCAATGGTGTCGAATCCGTTTGTGTTCTTCGCTAGATGCTCAAACTTGTCTACTTAAAGACCAGCAGAACCCACGATGTGAGAGAATCATCATTTTCTTTCGGAAATCGAGGGGAGATTTTTGGTAACGATTAATTAGGGGTGATCGGTTCCTGGGCAGTTCCCGATCGGGAACCGGACCGGTGGAACCGGTTCCCTATTATGTGGAACCGGGAACCGGACCATACCGGATTGGGTGGTCCGGTTCGGTTCCCGCATGGTCCGGTCCGGTTCCGGGGTGGGTAATTATTAATTACCAGCGATGCGTTAGCTCTATTTTAATTTTTTAACAATTCTCGTCCGGTCCGGTCCAGTTCCGGTTTTGTTTTCTTAGAAAGTGGAGAGGAAGGTGGAGAAAAAGAAAGAGGAGGAATCGTGAATGGTTAGATTTTAGGTGAGTCGATCAACCAAAAATTAAAGATATGGTATATAATTTTTTGTATTTTTATTTTTTAATAATAAAAAAATTTCGGTCCTATCCGGGTGGGTTGTTCCACCTCCGGAACCGGGAACCGGACTGGAAATTCCCGGTTCCATTTATGTGGAACCGGGAACCGGACCGTTACCTTTGGGAACTGCCCGGAACCGACCGGTCCGGGCGGTTCCCGGGTGGGCAGTATCCTATGCTCACCCCTACGATTAATGAAGAATCGAAATGGTTTTCTTTCTTCACTCCTTACAAAATGGTGCACTTGGCATTCCACCACATCATCACGACAGAAGAACAAATACAAAAGAGCGGCAAATTTTATTTCAATTCTCAAGCATAAATGCAAGAGATGTCTTCCACGTCTAACCAGGTTCGTACGGATACGGAAATGCGAAAATTTGTAGAATTTTATGAATCGCATCGTATGGAGCTGTCGAGACTTCTTCAGCCTGACGAGCGTCATGCGATATCTCGGGCGGCTTGCCTCCAAGCAGCATTGGGCCCTTGCTTAGCTTAGACAACGGTCATGCCACATAAAATTGCCCTCGCCTATGCCCGACAAGATTGTCAACTAGGTTTGTTAAAAAGTAAATAATTCGAAAAAATATTAATGTTATTAGATGTTGTCCACGTTAGCGTCGGCTGTGCCATGTAGTCCGCGATTTTAAGCTAAAATTGACAAGATGGACTAGATTGAAAAAAATTATGAAAAAATTTAGGGACTCAATTGACACATTTTAAGGATTTAGGACTGAGTTCACACAAAGTATAGGTTTAGTTATCTTTGGAGAGTTTGTCCTTGTTTCGTTTTCTCATTTTTTTTTTTTGCGATCAATAGGACCAGCTCAACAATCTTGTCTAAACACATCTTGCAAATGTGTCGTTGGGATTCCTTGATGTTGAAAGTGGGACTGCGATTGTCCCGTCAACACCATATTCATGGTGAGAAGTTGTCATATTTCCAAACCATTTAGGTCAATCAGAATCACGCTTTACAGAAACTCACGCCGTATGCCTAAAATTGTCATCAAAAGAGAAACTTGAATTTCAATCAATGTATAACCGTCGGATCTATCCCTAAAGAGACAAAACAATTAGGTAAGTTGATAAAATGCAACCATGAAAATCCCCTAGTCTAAATTGTGATGGAAATCTCTACGAGGTTCCTTCCCATGTAAAATCTAATGCACTATAGAAAAGCCATCAGTCAACATGGCTAAAACATATATAACTTATAAGGGTGTAGAAGAAAGTCTGATACCTCATCCTTGGGTAAAAGAAGAGAAAAACAGTCCGAGCCAAACCAAGATTTGAACTTACGTAGCTAATCGAACCAATTCCTTATATATATCGAGATCTCGTTTCATGTGCGTCCCAATAGTGTCGGATCCATTTGTGTTCTTTGCTAGATGCTCAAACTTGTCTACTTACAGACAAGCATAACCCACGATGTGAGAGAATCGTCGAGGGGAGATTTTTGGTAGCCATTGATGAAGAATTGAAATGGTTTTCTTTCTTTACTCCTTACAAAACAGTGCACCTGGCATTCCACCGTATCATCACGACAGAATACTAATACAAAAGAAAGGCAAATTTTTTTTCATCCTCCGACATGAAATATGCAAGAAATGTCTTCCACGTCTAACCAGGTTCGTACGGATACATAAATGCGAAGATTTGTAGATTTTTATGAATCGCGTCGTATGGAGCCGTCGAGACTTCTTGAGCCTAACGAGCGTCTTGCAATCTCTCGGGCGGCTTGCCTTTAAGTGGCATTGCAAGTGGGTGCTTTTGTGGCTAGAATATGGAGAGATTGAACTTTTGTTCCATGACTTAGGCTTCGTTCGTTTAACAGAAAATGACTCTCAGGTAAATATATTTTCCGAATTTTCCAGCGTTCGTTTCACGGAAAACAAAATAGTTAAGAAAAATATTTGGCAAAACATTTTTCAAAAGTGAGAAAAAAATTTTCCGTTTTTTTTTTAAGTGGAAAATATTTTCCGTCTTCTTTGTTTATCTTAAGAGTCAATGTTTTCCAACGTGTCAATGTATAACACAAAAAAAGTTTATTTATTTTTATGATTTTTCTTAAGTTTCGAACGAATACTCGAAAATATTATCATTTTTCAGGAAAGTGATTTCTTGAAAAATATTTTTCAAAATATTATATTTTTCGTGAAACAACCGAAGCATACGAGCCTTACCTCGGAAAATCTGAACAGGTGGCTGAGTTGATATTGTTTCCTTACTCATCTGTCCATACTATCATTTGATGGGACCGTGTTTTCGCCCATTTCAGAGGGGAGAAACTTGCTCCCGTCAACATATTTATTTATGTTAATTTAAATAATCTTCTTCGTTGTATGTATCTCTCAATAATGCACGTAGACCTTTCTTTGATCGTGTGCATCCTTGAATCAATATGTTTTCTTAAATAATCATCCACTATGACCTATACACCCTCTTCATTGTTTTTCCACGCTGATATGTATACTCAACTCCTTCATCTATCTGATCCGGACATAGGCATCACAAAATTCAAACTCGGTAGGGTATATTGTTTAAAAGGTCATAAACATGTTACGTTTTTGTCAATTCAGCCATTAACCTTTCATCTTTATCGATTGAATTATAAACCTTTTCAATTTTTGTCAATTTAACCAATCTGGCAATTTCAACGGAAAATCATTGAGGTCATACCAGTAGCACCATATAGGACCGTTGGCATTGACGTCGACAACATTTATTTTTTTTATAATTAGTTATTATTATTTTTGTCCTTTTTTCCCTACTGAGTTCGACGAGGGCCAACGACCCTCGCTTGTGGCCACGGCCCTCGCGAGGTTTGGGAGAAGGTCAAGAAGCCCTCTCCAAATCCTCACCCGTGGCCCTTGCCGAACTTGGCAGGAAAAAGACGAAAATAAATAAATAAAAGGAAAAAAATAAAATAAAGAATATAGTTTTTAAAAACTATTCACATCGGCATCGGCTATTGTACTCAGCACAATCGACGTTCACATAAGCAATTCCTTGTTAATCGGTGGAATCTTAGAATTTAATTGGTAAAATTGAAATATTTATAATTGAATCGATAAAATAAAATAGATTCAGAATTATTTGAATAATTTTTCTGATAGATAATAGTACAGTTCTTCGGGCATTAGCTCTTAAAAGATTGCCGCCGGCAAGTTAACGGTCCCTGCCAAATCATTTGTGGAATCGACGGGGGATTGGTCAGCGAGAGTAACGGTAGGGGACGGAGGAGAACGCTCGTCTCGTCGTGTCTCGTTCCATCCAACGGTCAGAAAACGGCCTTGACTTGTGGATGGGACTGCGACGGGCATTTATGAAGTTGAGACCACCGCCTCATCCACACCAAATTGCGGCCCCGCCAATAAATTCCCGATTCCCAATAGGAGTCGCGGAAAACTAATGAACATATGTTTTCCAGATTCGATGGTCGGTGTTTGTTGGGAAGACCTTAAAGACCACGCGGTGGATATTCATTGATTGATTCATTTTGAAGAAATCATTTATCGATTTTCCGAGGCTTGGGAGATGAAAAATTATTTGACGTGCGAAAATCGATTTTCGTGGACTAAAAACCAATAAGCGTAGATAGGAGGAAAAAAAAATCACTTATATGCTTCGTTCGTTTCACGGAAAATAATTTTTAGGAAGTCATTTTTCGGGAAAATGACAATATTTTCCGGTGTTCGCTTAAAATTTAAATATGAACTAGAAAATATTTTCAGTTGTTCAGTAAAGAGATTATTTTCCAGACTTCCTTTATCGCCGAAGCAACGGCCACGTTGAGTTGAACTACGGCCGAACGAGAGAGAGAGAGAGAGAGAGAGAGAGAGAGAGAGAGAGAGAGAGAGAGAGAGGAGGAAAGAGAGAGAGGAGAGGAGGAGTTCGGCTGGGAGGAGAGAGAGAGAGAGAAAGAGAGAGAGAGAGATGAGTTTGGCTAGGAGGAGAGAGAGAAAAGGGAGAGTGAGGAGTTCGGTTGGGAAGAGAGAGAGATAGGAGAGAGAAGATGGAGTTTGTTACAGTGGACTTGAAAATGCTTTCCTCTGGACTTAAAAATGTTTTCCTCTCTTCGGGAAATGAAAACATTTTCCCCATTTTTAGAAGGATACTTTTCATTGACTGCATCATAAAATATTTTGCATCCCTCAAACACCATAATTTAAGGAAAATATTTTCCGCGAAATGAACGAAGCCTTACATAAAATCATTATATAAATGAGAATTGTCTATCCTCTTTTATCTTAAATTTTTTTTAGCCAAATAAACGTGTCATAAAGGTGGTTTAAAAGTTAAAAGGTTAATATCCGAAACAAGCGACTCTGTCAAAATGTGTAAGGGATAATTACTTAAAAGTTTCTAAACCTATTGTATTGGTATCGATATTGTCATAAAACCTAGTATCACTTTAGTGCTGAATCTTTTGGCGTTTTTTGTCAATTGAGTTCATCTAATCAAAACGCCGATGTAGATGTTGATCAACTTAAGTGGCATGACCGACCGACCATGATATTGACAATTTGGTTAATTTTTAATGATTTTTTCCTCCTCCCTTCTTTCCTTCCTTCTCTTCTATTTTTCTCCTATTGTAACCAATAAAGGTCACTAGAGCTCACCGACATGAGGCAAGGGCTCTTCAGCAAAGGCCATGGCTCTCACTCAGCCTCGCCAAGGCCTCACCAACAACATGCTATGGTGTCCATGGCCTCACCAATCACAAGCAAGCTTGGGCGAGGATGGCAACCCTTGTTGAGCATGGTGGAAAGAAAGAAAATGAAAGAATGGGATTGAACTCAATTTACAAAATATCAAAAGATTTAAGACTGAACTTGCATAATTAAAATTTTTATCATTGAATTAGCATAAATGTAATAGTTATAGAAAGAGGATGTTATTCTTATATTCCTAGCTCTAGACGTATGGAGTCACGGGGGATTAAATAGTTGATTATTTTATTCTGCCGCCCCTTGTGGCAAGAAGAAGACTTGTGCAGTTTCTTCTCCTCTTTAAACTCGTTAATCCACAAGACATTTCAATCTAAAGAGATAATTGCAACAGGAATATCATTAGTGAGTATCTTGGAGACACTTATGAAGCAATCAATAAAGAAATTTCACAAATTACAGTGTACTAATTGCTTTTAAGTTATAAATAACCGGCGCTCTAAAAAATTAATTATATCTCGAATAAAGTATAAAATAAAAAATACCTAGTCAAACAATTTTTCTGGTGGCTTATTGAAGTTGTGGACCTTTTGTCCATTGCCGAGGTCAAACATCGGTCATGCGGTACGTAATCCGGCCAATAAAGAAACATATATCCATTATAATAAGAAAGGTTCTTCAAATATGCAACGTTGTCCGTCAATGTGCATATTTCTTGTATAAGTTTATCTGACTAACCTGGCATTTGAAACTTGTGAGTCAAAGCCAATTGGTTTAATTTGCTTCCTCATTTAGCTAACCGGAAATGGTTCTAGAATTGTTCTATGGATCTCTAACCCATAAGTCAAGAGGTCATTTGTTACTGTGTCGTCGACTTCGCATAAACTCTCCTGAGTTACCACATCCATATAAGGCCGATGCTTATGCTTATATCTAATCGATTTATAAGAGCTTGCATGGTGTTTAATGAGCCTCCGGATGGCTTGTCCTTTTGTACTCGTGCATTTGGATTCATGGATTGTAGGAAATCTGCACGATTGATGAGCACGATTATTTCGAATTAAAATATATGATTAAGTAGAAAAAAATCTCTTAATTTGCTAAGTAAGAAAGTTGCTAATTTTACTCGATATGAAGAAAAGAAAATGGCTACTTCATCGACATAAAAAGAGATGATAAAATGCCTACTTAATTCATTCAATGTGAAGTACATTTATGTAAGAATCAGAGTCTTGCCATTATATCGCCAAAGGAAAGGATAAAACCTACAAATAATCTTCGTAAGTTTTCGCCATGCTATCAAAATTTCATCACCTGAAATATAAACTTGAATCTCAACCATCAATTTCAAGTTTCATCAAGCGGACCCTCGATTCCGGACTGAGCCCTTGAAATACAGTTTCTGACGCCGAAGGGGCAAGACTCGATTGTATCCAAGAGAGAATTGAAGATCCACTGACAAGCAACATAGCCCCATAGACTATTTTCTCTTCGTTTCACCCTCGAAAATTGGGACTTGGATCACCTGACTTGACAAAAATGCCCCACTCCATTTAATGGGGCCGTCCGATCTCAAATCAGACGGCCCCATAGCAGGTCGCCCCTGACCTGCGTACCTACAAGTTAGGTGATCCAAGTCTCGAAAAGTGGGAACACGTTAATAAAAAAGTGTGGCGTGCGCTCGGGGGTGGATTCGTACAACTTTGTCTCTGCAGCTTAGATAAGATAGATGTGTAAGCGTAGATTTCGAAAACTTATGGCATGATTTGCAAATCATGCCAGCGGTCAGTATCTTAATTATCAATTGCATCCTTACTATTATAAGGCCTGCATGATCATCATTCGATTGAGATGAGCCATATCAATAAGTCACGGGCTATTTTATTTTTTCGTAAATCTTGAACCCTTTGAAGTATATGACCGACCTTCTGTTTAGATGGCTCATGTTGGGCATGTCAAAAAGCTTTGCTTGCGACCAGGTGTCCATGCATATGCTACTTTCGACAATAACTCGTAGAGCTTGATATGGAGAACACGGGAAATGGGGATGACGGTGGTGGTTAATCTAGCCTATACGACAATGTAGACATATGGTATCGTTTCTTGAACATATTTTGCTTATTCGAACATCGCTTAGTGTTTTTTTTTTTGGGTAAAGTAACATCGCTTAGTATTTATCACGCTATAAACTCATTTTTCTTCTCTCCAAATTACAGCCTCGTTTGTTTCTTAGAAAATGAACTTTGCTAGATAGTATTTTTAGACAAAGTTGTTTTCGGGAAAAATCCGGCGGTGCCTTTTCTCTCCAATAAACAATTCGAAGTCGTAATTTGACCATTAGTTGGAGCCATCACACTCTCCTCAGCCCCCACGTCATCGCATCTCTCTTGTCGTCCTCCGAGTTGGCCGGAATTGTTCGCCGACGTTTAACCCTCCTTCCCCTCCCGCTCGCTCGCTCGCCTATAAATAGACTAGACCCTCTTCTCCCCCATAGCCATTCCCCGTCTCTTCTTCCCTGTCCAGAACACAGAACACTTCGGAAGGAAGAGAGAGATGGGCTCGATAGAGATGACCCAGAAGCCACACGCAGTGTGCATCCCATACCCTGCCCAGGGCCACATCAACCCCATGCTCAGCCTCGCCAAGCTCCTCCACCACAGGGGCTTCCACGTCACCTTCGTCAACACCGAGTACAACCACAGCCGCCTCCTACGATCCCGTGGCCCGGCTGCCCTGGACAGCCTCCCGTCTTTCCGGTTCCGCACCATCCCGGATGGCCTCCCGCCCTCCGACGCCGACGCCACCCAGGACATTTTGGCCCTCAGCCAGTCCATGCAGAAGTTCTGCTTGCCCTACTTCCGGGACCTGCTCGAGAGGCTTAATGAGGAGAGCGCGACGTCGGGTTCTCCGCCGGTGAGCTGCGTGGTGTCGGACGGCGCGATGGACTTCACGCTCGACGCCGCAGAGGCAGTGGGCGTGCCGGAGGTCCTGTTCTGGACGACCAGCGCGTGCGGCTTCATGGGCTACGTGCAGTATCGAAACCTTATCGACAGGGGTCTTGCTCCACTCAAAGGTATGCATTGATAAATAATTGTGTGATTTGGTTTATTTAAGTAATCTCAGTTAGCAGATTTACGGCTAATGAATTTTCTTTTCTTCTTTGTGGGTATCTTGTTTTGTTTTGTTTGTCCCTGATCTGCATCATAGTTTTCTCCGGGGTCGAGTGCCTAACTAAGTAAACTGTTAAAAAGTAGAAAGCTAAGATGTAAGAACCTTGCTCCGGAGCTTCCGTATCGCTTACGACTTAATCGTTTCCTATAATTTTCAACAATCTTCTCGTGTTTTCACTAATTTAAGGCTAACAAATGCACTTACAACACAATCTATCCATGTAACGCCGCGAACGTCGAACGAACGTAGCGGGAACGGACTCTTAATTCTTCCAGAGAACCGGATCCTTTATGATAACCATGGCCATGTCTGGTCAGGCGGTTTGATTGATGGACTTTCAATTTGCAGATGCAAGCTACATGACAAACGGGTACCTGGACACCGTCATTGACTGGATACCCGGGATGAGAAACATCCGCCTGAGAGACTTACCGAGCTTCATCCGAACCACTGACCCGGACGACCCGATAGTCCACCTCTGCTTGGTTGAGACCGAGAGAGCGAAAAGAGCCTCGGCCATTGTTTTCAACACGTTCGACCGATTAGAGCACGAGGTCGCCGATGCTCTCAAGGCCATGTTCCCCCCCATCTACACACTTGGCCCCCTACATCTCCTTACGGAGCAACTACCCGATAACGACACCAGGTCGATCGGGTCCAACCTGTGGAAGGAAGAGCTGGGCAGTCTCGAGTGGCTCGACTCGAAACCACCCGGCTCGGTTGTGTACGTGAACTTCGGGAGCATTACAGTGATGTCGCCGACGCAGCTGGTGGAGTTCGCATGGGGGCTTGCAAACAGCAGCCAGCTGTTCCTGTGGGTCATCCGGCCTGACTTGGTTGTCGGCGACACGGCGATATTGCCACCGGAGTTCTTGGCCACAACACGGGAGCGGGGCCTGCTGGCGAGCTGGTGCCCCCAGCAGCAGGTGCTAGGCCACCCGGCAGTTGGTGGGTTCCTGACCCACAGCGGATGGAACTCGACGATCGAGAGCATTGCGGCTGGCGTGCCGGTGTTGTGCTGGCCATTCTTCGCGGAGCAGCCGACAAACTGCCGGTACAGCGTTGAGGAGTGGGGGATCGGGATGGAGATAGACGGCGACGTGAAAAGGGGCGAGGTGGAGAGGCAGGTGAGGGAGCTGATGGAGGGGAAGAGAGGGAAGGAGATGAAGAGAAAGGCGATGGAGTGGAAGGAGATGGCCCGAGAGGCCACGGGTCCTTCCGGGTCGTCGTTCTTGAACCTGGACGACGTGATCAACAAGGTGTTGCTGTTGCCCAGAAGAGATTAATTTTTTCCGGACGTGCGTTTCCGATTGCCGAATAGGAATAAGTCCGAACAACTCTTTAGACGGTCCTCTTGTCTGGATTTCATCTTAGTCCCGTATCAACTTCATTCATGTCACTAGGAATTGTTTTCATTTATTTATGTGCAGTTGGCATGCACATGAAGCAGTTGACTATGATAAAAAATACATTATAATATTTTTTTATCGATTAACTAATAAAGTATACTAAAATTGATTCGTAAAAACATTTAAGTGCTGTCCTATAATTTTATCTTTGTTCCTCCCTACCTTCACCGCCGTAAACTCACGTTAATTTCCTCGTGAAGCAAAGCTAGCGATGAAAATGGTGGCTGGTGACAGCATCGGGTCAAACTTATTACCATGTCGACCTAACACTGGGCTTGTCCCCGACGTGGGCACTAGCCAAAATTTAAACATGTACCGAATACATGATTGGTCGAAGAACTCAGAATTTGTTCTGCGCCACTTCTTCTGAGAAGAAGAATTATTGAATTTCTTCTCCTTTATAAGCTCCTTGACCCACAAGTATTCCTTAGAGAATAGTTTGAAAAAATACCCATAATTAGGGTTTTGTCGATGAGTGCTGCAAATACACTTGTTAAGCAATCAAAAGGGGGAAATTCTAGTTTTGAATACACTATTTGCTCCCATGTTATATACAAAGAGTATCTCGACTTGATACATTCAAAATAAAATAGAATTAGCCAGTATCTCGAGACATTTATCAACAACATGGGGACAATTGCCAATTTGGTCTTCAACCCTTTGCTACTTTGCCAAATAAGTCCTAAACCTTTTTTTTTTATGCCAAATAAGTCCTAAACCTTTTGCAATTTTGCCGGTTGAGTCCTTCCGGCGGACTTTGGCCGGAAAATGCCTACATGGCGACGACGTGGCGCGCCGGACCTCGCCGGCGACGACGTGGCAGCCACGTGGCGATGACCGGACCCGAATTTTTTTTCTTTTTTTTACCTTATTTTTCTTTGAGAAACACACTTGGCCACCGGAGCTCGCCGGCCAATCCTAAGGGCTGCCCGGCCCTCGCCGGTGGTCGGCGAGGGCCGGGTGAGCTCGACTACAGATCTGGGCGAGGCTCGTCCGTCCCTCGCCGTCCACTGGCGAGGGCTGGGCGAGCCTGGGCGAGGCTTGCCCGGCCCTTGCCGATGGCCGGCGAGGGCCGGGCTGCCCTTAGGATTGGGCGGCGAGCTCCAGCGGCCGGCGGAGCTCGCCGGCCAAGTGTGTTTCTCAAAGAAAAACAAGGAAAAAAAACAATTTCGAGTCCGATCATCGCCACGTGGCCGCCGCGTCGTCGCCACGTAGACATTTTCCGGCCAAAGTCTGCCGGAAGGACTCAACCGGCAAAATTGCAAAAGGTTTAAGACTTATTTGGCATAAAAAAAGGTTTA
Source organism: Melaleuca alternifolia (assembly GCA_019926035.1). NCBI lineage: Eukaryota > Viridiplantae > Streptophyta > Magnoliopsida > Myrtales > Myrtaceae > Melaleuca > Melaleuca alternifolia. The sequence continues at coordinate 23,390 of JAGKPW010000098.1, read as the reverse complement.
GGACTTATTTGGCAAAGTAGCAAAAGGTTGAGGATCAAATTGGCAATTGTCCCCAACAACATGGGTCATGTGGAATGTAATCTTCAAACAACAGAATTCGTTATAAGGATAAAAGCTTTCGTACTTTAACGTTTTTATTCATTAGGATCATTCTTTTTTTTTTTCCAAGTTTATTTGACTAACCTAGGACATGAAACGTAAAATTGAAAATAAGACATTTGTTTAATCTGAACACGCACGTAGCTGACCAACCTTAAATGGACCGTCTTCCATTAACCTTAAATGGCTCATAAACTATTCTTGAACATTTTGCTAGACTAAATGCTTATACTTAATCGAGTTATGGTGTGTGTAAAATATTTAATGAATCTTTAGATCCCTAAGTCATTGAATTCGATCCGTTGGATTCTTGCATTATAACTAAGAGCTCCGTTGGATTCTTGAATTATAACTAAGAGCATGCCCGATAACCATAATGAGTTTTGACTTGCTAGATTTGATTAAGTCTAAAGAGGTACTAAATTTGCTAAGTAAGAGAGTAACAACGTACGTGGTAAAAGAGAAGAAAAAAAGGGGCTACTTAATTTACTCAATGGAAAACACATAATACATTGGACGAGAAATACATCTAAATGGGAACTAGAATCTTGACTATCGCATTGTTTTAAAAAGGTTAAACCTACAAATAATGATCTCGGTTTCATATTCGGTGAGACACTATATCTTTCCAAGGAATCGATACTCAATATTCAATTTTTTATTTCAACTCTTTGCTTTTGGTTTCATGAAACAGATCTTTTGATTCAACGAAAATAAGTATGGGGTGTTCTTGAAGTATAGTTTTTGACCCTCTGAAAGATATCGGAGTCGTCAAAAATGCAAAACAAAATGATATAATTATTCTCAAAAGAGAATTTAAAATCCAAAAACTGAAATACTATCGAATAATTTTTTTAGAGAAAAGTAATAAAAAATTTCTAAACTTATTAAGTAGGTACCAATTCAATTCTAAATCTCTCAATTGGATCAACTTGATCTTAAACATTTTCACATTAATACCAATTGAGTTCATTCGGCCAATTTATTTTTAAAATTGCCGATGTACATGCTAGGTACCCTATGTGACATGACCAGCATTGAATGTAGATAATTTTTTAATTTATTTCTTTTTTATTTTCTTCTCTTTTTATTTTTTATTTTTTACTTTTGAGGTTGGTAAGGGTTGCCTACCACTGGGTGTGGCCCTGCGAAGCCTTGTGACTTGCGACCCTCACTTAGAGTTAAGCGTGGGTCGCAACCCTTGCCCACCGTTTGGGAGGGCTTGTTGCCCTTGCCAGTGGCTCGGCTCATGATTGTTGGCCTTAACAGTTTAAAAAATAAAAAGAATGAAAAGGAGAAATAAAAATAAAATTCAAAGAACGTTTTTTATGTCAATGTTAGTCATACCACGAAGAATTATCAAAATTATCTGGATGTACTCAATCGATACACATAAAGGATTTATGAATAAATTAGTTATATTAAAGTATTTAAGACGGAATTAGTATTGATGCAATAATTTCAAAACTTTGTTTTGTACTTTTCTCGATTCTTGACGTGGTCTTACGCTGCGGATGTTAGGGTTGGTAGCCACACAAAACGTGGGAATGGGATCACGTGACAGTAAGAAAGAAAATGAAATGATGCCATGCAATTTGCGATTGAATCTCTTCTCCTATATATACTCTGCAAACTCAGTTCAAATCCACTTCATCCTCTCTCTCTCTCTCTCTCTCTCTGAATTAGTCCCGTCACATAATCCTCCGACTCATTTCCGAAAATGGGATTTCCTCTCTCGCTCCAATGGCTTTTCCTATACCTTTTTCTTCTCCACCTCAGCTTAGCTAATCTTTGTTCGGGATCGAGGAAGCTCGCTGCCCTGTACCAACCGCCTCCCATGGTGGCGAAGTACCACAACGGCCCCTTGCTCGACGGCGACCTCCGAGTCTCCATCCTCTGGTACGGCGAGTTCACGCCCGCCCAGAAACCGATCGTCTCCGACTTCCTCCTCTCTCTCACTCCCCAGCAGACCAAGCACCAGCCACCATCGTCAGTTCCCTCCGCCGCCGAGTGGTGGAGCACCATCCAAATCTACCTGCAAAAGGTCAATTATATCAAGCCCAATTTGAATTTGGATCGGGTATGACCCGTCATGAGGAGCCGACCCAACCTAGCGGTTACTTTGAATATGTTTCGGGAAATTACAACAAGCCCAATAGCGTTGTGATCGAGAGGGCCTCCTCCATCATGGCGATTTCCATGCCTTTTCAGGACAAGAAATGTAAATTAGGAAATGTCTGCATCCAAGTTCAAGGTATCTGTGGAATTTAGAAAAAATGGAGAAATGCTCTTCAATTTGTTACTTTAATCCAATATATCGAGAAAAAAAATTGTCAAATTCTTTGAAACGATAAATATACCAATACAACGAATTGATGAAAGATTAAGAGAAAAGCAGCTTGATGTGGCTTTTAATAATCCGATATGGCTCATTATAACCGGTGATCATGTAACTACCGGTTCGATAGAAACATAAATTAGAAGACTCAAGAACTTTCACTAAATGTGAGAAAAAATTTTACAACGAGATTGGCGAAACCCAAAGTGTGTCAAGTAGGGCAGGGTAGGAGGAGAGTTGGCTGTCGATAGTCATAGAAAGTTGTCCTCTTCTAGTGACCACGACTTCCTATTGCCATTGAGTGTTTGAGTACATGCTCTTCTTGTCTCCAAAGTGTCAATTTTGAGTCTTTTTTAATTACTCTTTTAATTGATTTTCATTTCAAACAATATTCTCGATAATTTTTCAGATTTTTTCTTTTTATTTTTTATTTTTGTTAATTCGAAGATATAAACCACGACTTCCTATCGCCATCGAGTGTTTGAGTACATGCTCTTCCTGTCTCTGAAGTGTCAATTTCGAGTCTTTTTCAATTACTATTTTAATTGATTTTCATTTCAAACAATACTCTCGATAATTTTTCAGATTTTTCCTTTTTCTTTTTTTTTTCTTAATTCGACGATATAAACTAATAAACCCAGTGTTAATAGTAGTTCGTTTTTCTTATTTGCGTTTATATTAGCTTAAAGTGAGAGCAAAATGACAATGCGCGTTGCAAAACTAAAAGAGAGATTTCACCGTGCCCATCTTGGTTTTGTACCATAATAGAAAAATAAATTAAAAGATTCAAGGATTTCCGTAAAATGGGGAAAATATATCTAAAAAGAGATTGATGAAACTCCTAAGTGTGCCATAGGGGTCAGGGAAGGGGGACAACTAGTTGTCGACGGCCACAGTGCGTCGTTTTCCTTCTAGTGACTACGATTGCCTATCGATATCGAGCATTTAGTTTTTTCTTTTCTTGTCTAATTTCTCGTGAATTCCTATTCTATTTGAATTTGTATTCATACTTAACTTTCATTTGAAACGGTCCTCTTTACAATCTTCCAAATTTTTTCCTTTTTCTATGGTCAATACAATGATTTAAAATCAATTGCGGGTGAGTTTTTCTTCTTCTCATTTCACTTTAATATAAGTTAAAGCGAGAGCAAAGTGACCGTAAATGATAAATTGTGCCGAGTTCATATCGAAAATCCCATGTGCATCAAATGCCGGCGAGAAAAATAGACAAGAAAAAAGGAGTCTGTGACAGTAATAAAATGAAAGTCCGGGAGAAGAGCAAAATATAAATTCTTAAAAATGCAAGATTTAAAGCCTACCCTTAAATCTAACACAATATGTGGAGAGAAAGAAATACAAAATACTTTCGAAGGGTAAATACAAATATTGATGAATCGATAGATAATAGAAATAAAATAAAACTTGTCTCCCGTGCCTTTTGAATTGTCGGGATCTGCCCATCTACTGCAGCCTCAAGGGCCGGCCGCTTTGTCTTGATCTTGAAGGCGAGTCGGCAGTTCCATGTCGAAGGCTTAGACAAGGGGGAACCGGTCGTCCACGTGCCTGGATTGACACTTTCTCATAGACCCAGGCTCTTCCGGTGTCTTGGTTCCGGTTCGAGGTCGTTGCCATCCTTGTACCCTCATATCGTCTTTTCCAGAAAAATTGACTGAAAAATCATAGATTGATTATACTTTTGTCAATTTGATATCAAAATTTTTAATCGTGTCGATTGAATTCTAAAAAATATTTACATTTTTCCAATACTCATTATGACGATAAATTAATAATGTGTATACATGTCGATTTCTGTAGTACAGTTGGCTCCGATGTGGACAAATTTTTGTTGATATTTTAATAATTTTTCGGGTCGATCTACATGATATGGTTGGCGCTAACTTGGATAAATTTTGAATGATTTTCGAGTCTTTTTGTGTTCTCTTTTTGTTTTTTTTTCCCTTTTCTTGCCTTTTCTTTGTTCTTCTTATCAACTGGTCGACCATCACCGGCCACAAGCAACGACATTGGGCCCTTGCTTAGCCTAGGCAATGGTCATGCCACATAGAATGACCCTCGCCTATGCCCGACAGATTGTCGGCTAGGTTTGTCAAAGAAATAAGTAAATAATTCGAAAAAATATTAATGTTATTAGATGTTGTCAACGTTAGCGTCGGTTGTACCATGTAGTCAGCCGTTTTCAGCTAAAATTGACAAGATAGACTAGATTGAAAAAAAATGAAAAAAATTAGGATTCAATTGACACATTTTAAGGATTTAGGACTGAATTCACACAAAGTATATGTTTAGCTATCTTTGGAGAAATTGTCCTCGTTTCGTTTTCCTGTATTTTGCTATTAACAGGAACAACTCAACAATCTTATCTAAACACATCTTGCAAATGTGTCATTGGGATTCCTTGATGTTGAAAGTTGGATTGCGATTGTCCCGTCAACACCATATTCCTAGTGAGAAGTTGTCGTATTTCCAAACCATTTAGGTCAATTAGAATCACGCTTTATAGAAGCTCAAGCCGTATGCCTAAAATTGTCATCAAAAGAGTAAAACTTCAATTTCAATCAATGTATAGCCGTCGGGTCAATCCCCAAAGAGACAAAAAATAGGTAAGTCGATAAAATGCAACCATGAGGATCCTTTAGTCTAAATTGTGATGAAAATCCTACTGGGACAACCTCAACGGTCTACAAGGTTCCTTCGCATGTAAATTCTAATTCGCTATAGAAAGCCATCGGTCAACATGGCTAAAACATATATCACTTATAAGGGTGTACAAGAAAGTCCGATACCTCATCTTAGGGTAAAAGAATAGAAAAATAGTCCTAGCCAAACCACGAGTTGAACTTACGTACCTAATCAAACCAATTCCTTATATAAATCAAGATCTCATTCATGTGCGTCCCAATGGTGTCGGATCCGTTTGTGTTCTTAAAAATAGTCCTAATCAAACCACGAGTTGAACTTACGTACCTAATCGAACCAATTCCTTATATATATAAACAGGATCTATTGTTTTCCATTGGTACCAACAATAAGTACTCATATAAAAATTAAAATACCAAATCTCTTCGTATTAGGGCGATAAATCCGTGCTTAAGACGAAGATATGGTATAAATAAAATACCGAATCTCTCCACAATAGGGCGGTAATCTGCATGCAAGATGAAGTTAGTGATAAGGGCAAAACGGTAAGAAGAAATTTCTTTAAATTTGCACTATATAAATTTCTTTACAGATGATTAAAATAAGATTACAAGTGCAATGGAGACCATATGACTTCTACAGGGTGGAAGAAATTCAGTAAGTGAATTTTGCTTACCTTGAAATTGATGTATTCAGAAAATCATAGGGATAAAAACGATTTCCTAATTGCAGGAAAATCGTAAATCAAGATTATCTGGATAGACAATAAGGGAACCGATCTCTCTAGGAGAAGTAGATCAGTAAATATGGGTTTGATCTTCTGATGGTAGAGAGATCTGGATTTGGAAGCAAAGGGCTAAGAGAGTAAAAGGAAGGTTTTTGAGAGAATGAGTGTATGTGAAGGACTCACTACTTCACCCCCCTCTTTTCCTCTCGTCTGAATGAGATTAAATAGAGGCCGAGTGGAGTCTACAGTGAACTAAAGTGCACAGTGGTACAGTGTTTCGTAATGATGAGAATATTTATTATTTCAAGAGTGAAATAATTTTGTTCCCGGGGAATAATGAAAACACTGAACCAATCACCTCACTGTCTTATTTCTGGCCTTTCTTTGGATTCCTTTTGACCAGACTCTTTGGCTTTTCTTCCTCCGAATCTGATTCCTCCACTATCTGATGCCATGGGATGCCAAAGCAATTGTCCTCATTTGTATTTCCACTATGATGCGAACTACTTGGTGAGGAGCATGATTCGACGTCTTCAAGGGCTTGCTTTAGCAAACTGGTTAAATCTTGTGATGTTCTTGCAGCAGCAAGTTTTGACAATAGAAATCTTTTGTCATGTAGAAATGGGGTAATGGTGGGGGGAATTTCTGATATTGGCTTAGCATTTTTAGCTAACCAGTCAAAAACGGACTGGTGTTCTGCCTTCTCCCAACTTTTAAATTGATCCCACCATTTAACTTGATATTTCCTGATGAGAATTAGGATTTCACAGTCTGGTTGGCTTCAAAATCGAAATGCCAGGATAAAACCCAAGGAATGCCAAAGTCGGAATGGTATAATAATGGTTTTGGGAAATTCTTTTCTTGGGGATTTGGGGAATAATTCTCTATGAAAGAATCAAATCCCGGCCTTATCCTTGGATGAATAATTTTTGTTATTGGTCCAAGTTCCTCCCACCAAAGGATAAACCAGTAGAGTAACATCCGGGTGTTTATGTTATCCAGGAAAATTAACCAGGTGTGAGTTCCTTTTGAATTCATGCAAAATAGGGCATTCCACCATGTTTATCGATAGTCTAAATAGGTGAAATGAGATAGATAAGAAGGTTGTGCTTCTGTGCTCTTGATTTTAAATTTGGAGAATGAGGTAAGGGGTTGATCCCATGTAGAAGGGTGGATGACCCTTTTAATGCGAATCATTGAATAATTGGGAGTTTTTATCCCAAAATATTTAAAAGTTGCCAAATTTGTTTCCACTAAAATCCTTTCAAAATACTCCACAGGTTTAAGTGGATTGTGCGGAGTATAATAAAAGTTTTCGGTGAACATTGATTTGGCACATTCAAACGGATATTCATCGAAAAATCCTTTTTCAACTGTGAAAATGTTTGAATGAAATGTTTTTTCAATGAATTTAGATTTAGGAGTAGATTTATCCATTGGGATAACTACTTCACTAGAATATGCGGGTCTTACCTGAATTGAAGTGGTCTCTTTTTTTTGCTGAATTGATCCACTTGTTGGTTGGACTGCCAATTGGAGGAGCTTGAGGGTTTCCTCATGTGAAAGGATAAAGAAATCAATCGAAACAATTGATGATTGTGCCTCGGTTCATTGTTCCTGTAGAAATTCTCTAATTAGAAAATTGGGTAGAGAATTTGAAGAACCATTAATGATTTGAATGTCAAAATCAAAAATAGAGAGAATAGCCTGCCATCGGGCAAATATCTATTTTGAGGCTATGTTTTGAACATGCTTTTGTAGAACATCTTTTGTAGATTTGCAGTCAATGCGTAACAAAAATTTTTGGTTTAATAAATCACCTTAGAATTTAGAAATGGAGAGAACAATTGCAAGGATTTCTTTTTTAATTGTAGAGTAATTCTTCTAATAATCATTCCAATGTTTTGAAACAAATTGGACTATTAATTCTTTATTTCCCTTCACTTGTTTCAAAATACCACCGTAACCAAGTTCAAATGCATCAGTTTCAACAATCTTGAATAATTTTGGATCAACTAAATGTAGACAAGGGATATCTTTGATTTCCCTTTTGATTTGTTTCACAACGTTAGTATGCACCTCATTCCATTCGGATGGATTCTTTTTCAATCGTTGATGTAATGGTTTGCATAGGATCCCAAGATTGGGAAAGAAATCTGCTACATAATTTAGACTACCAGAAAACGTAATTGAGTTTTATCATGAATTTCATTTGGAAATTTCTCAAAGAACATAATAGAATGTTCAATTGGAACAATGGTATCATGATGTATATAATGACTCAAAAATCGTATCTTAGTTTGGAAAAGAGACAATTTTGTAGGTGAAACAGCGAGTCCATTTTTCTTTGTTATGTTCAAAAATTGTCCAATGTGTTTGAAATGTTGATCAATAGATGCAGAATAAACCAGTACATCATCAATGTAAACAATGATGAAATTTGATAATGGATTAAAAATTTCGTTCATTATTCGTTGGAATTCTGAAGGAGCATTTTTTAATCCAAAATGCATAACATTCCATTCATACTGTCCAAAAGGAACAGTGAATGCAGTTTTATACCTATCAGATTCCTTAATCTGGATCTGCCAATATCTAGATTTCAAATCGAATTTTGAGAAAATCACAGAATTATAAAGCCGATTTAACAAGTTCTTTTTATTAGGTATTGGATACTTAATCCATTTAAGGACTTTGTTCAATGGTTTATAATTAATCACAAGACGAAGAACTCCTCTTTCAAGTTTTACGTTTTTATTTACATAAAAAGCTGAACAACTCCAAGGAGATTTGCTCTTTCTGATGAACTTTTTATCAAGAAGATTTTGTATTTCTTTTTGACAGAAATCCAATGTTTCTCGATTCATTTGAGAAGGCCGGGCCTTGGTTGGAATATCAACTTCATAAAATTATGTTTCATAAGGGAGATCAACAATATGACTTTTCCTATCCCAGAATGCATTAGGAAGAGTGGAACAAATGGAATCTTTTAAAAGTTTTTCCAAATTGGAAATCTTCTTCTGGATTTTGGGATCAGAAAGTTGAGTTTCAATTTTCTTGTGATTTGTATCCTTTTTGCAGTAAAGGAGATGTTTTTCTTTATTCTTAATGAGGCAATTAATCTTAGACATACAATATTCTTGAATAATGTTCAAATTCCTAGTCTTGAATTTGGTTATAAACTCGAAGACTAGTTTTTTGTACAAAAATTTTGTTTCGATGCCTTTGTTGGTGTGTAAAAGGTTGGATTAATGTAATGAAAGGTGTGCCAAGAATTATTCATTGTTTTAAATTCTTGACCAAAATAAAAAGGGTTTTAAAAGAGACATTTTCTTTGATAATTTATACTTATGGAATTTTAAACTCAATTTTAAGTTTCTCTCCAGAAGCAACTTTTAAAGAATGTGTTGTCTTTTCAAAATATTTGGTTGGAACAAGACCTTCTCTTATACAATTAAGGTCTGCCCCAGTGTCAAATAAAGCAACGGAATCCAAAAGAAATTCACCATTAATTATGATAGAAATATTTATTAACCACTTTCTTGATGTGATTTTAGAAAGTTATAATAAATATCCCTGCTCGGGAGGTTTAAATGAATTAGATGAGGATTCGTTTTCGTGGTTCTTTTCATGACTAGAATTTTTATTCTTTAGATTAAAAACATCTGATTGTAACTTAAGTTGGGAAAGTTTTAAGTCGCGAATTTCTTGTTTCAAATCATTGATCTCATGTTGGAGATTATTGATTGAAATTGGTTTGGACTTTGGTTGCTTTCCATGACTTAAACTTTCATTCAAATTGTAAGGACTTTTTTATGATTGGGGAGAAGAAGGTTTTGGTTCTAAATTTTTAAGAAATTCAACCTTTTCTTCAGTATCATGAATTTGGTCAATTTGTTGCAAAATGTTTTCTTCTTCTTTTGTCAACACATTGATTTCAAGGTCTTCAAAATCTTTGAAAATTTCTTCTTTTGAAGAGGAGGATTCAATGTCATTAACTTGAAGGCCATCTTCTTCTGATGATGATTCTTCAGCCATGACTTGAAGGAAATTTTCAAGGACTTCTTCCTCCAATTCTAGCTCGTTAAGCCTTTTGGCTAATTTGCAGAATTTAGATATGTGACCTTTTTTCCCGCAATTATAACAGGTTAAAGTTTTAAAACTTTTCTTGTTTTGAAAATTTCTTTTCTTTTGGGAAGATTGGTTTTGGTTAGAATATCTATTATTTTTAGAAAATCTCTTGTTAAATTTTTTGTCAAATTTTTGAAAACATTTTTTACATTTGCAATCTTTTTTGCAGGATTTTTTTTGTAGGAGTAATAAATGATGGATCATATTGTGCACAAAGTTCTCCTAAGCCTCTGTGAGAATCTTTTTGTTCCCTCTTGAGTTGTTTTTGAAGAGGAATATTTGTACACAAATTTTCCGACTTTATAAATATAAGATGCAAGTTCCCCATAAGACAGTAAATCATAGGGAATCTTTTCCCCAATTTTTTCCCTGATCCTTTTGCGAACTTGGTCTCCAATCAGTCGAGGGAGTCCAGCAAGGAACTTCTCTTTCTAGAACGGTTGGTTACAATCTGGTCTAAGAAGGACTCTTTGGAAAAAAAAAACATCTTTGTATTCTCTGAATTCTCCCAACGATTTGCATTTTAAATTTGACGAGATCAAGATTTTTATCTCGAATCAAGGAAGGATCACCGATAAGTGCTAGGTTATAGAATACAAAAGAGTGTTGACTGCATCTTGGATGAGACGATTGTCATTATCAATAATTTCTCGCCCATCATCATCAGTCTTGTAGGAATTGATAATCGAAGAGCGCTGATCTTCAGTGAGATAATTATCCCACCAGCCTCTTAGTTGTCCTGAAAATCCATCAATTAAGAGGTAAGCTACTGATTGGTTAGTAGCATCAGGAATACCTCTATAAATATTGGAAAGCATAACCATTTGGTTAAGGACATTTAAGAGGTTTTGCTTAGAAATTCCATCTATATTCCATTCATAGATAGATCCTCAAGAATATTTATGTTGTGGCTGGAGATTATTTTCTTCTAGGGCTACATCTGGTGGTGTTGCTCTAGAATAATATAATCTCTAGGGGTCTTTCTAGGTAATTCTGTTTAATTCTGGAATAGCATCTGTTTCAGACTTATCTAACACATTGAGATTAATAGACTCGGAATCAATATCTATAGTGTTGATTTATTCCGGAGTATCATTAATAACTAAATTTTTCAAAATCGGTGTTTCAATAATTGGTTTTTCTTCTTTGAATTGCCATTTACCCTTTCGAACCTCCAGTGCTTTAAGAAATTCAGCACTTGGATTTTTTGGTATCTCAAAAGGTTTAAAAAGTGGAGTTTTCAAATAGGAACTTTTAAGATTGTGATTTATTGAAGATGAATTGGTTTGGATAGTTGTTTCTATCCTGTCTAGTTATTTTCCAATATTATGAAAATGTTGGTTTGAAAAATTATTTTGTTCTAGAATCTTCTTAATACTTGTGTTATCAATTTCTGTGGCTTCTTCGAAAGGAGAAGCAATGATTTCAGTATTTCTAAATGGAAATTTGATTTGTCTGAGAGCAAGATGATTTTAATCTGCCCGTCATTCATTTTCCATTTGTGAAGATGTTCTAGAACAAAAATTTCCTTTTCGTTAAGAAAATGTTCTTCAAGTTAATCAAAAAACAATACTTGTTTCTCATTTTGACACATGAAATTGTAGTATTATTCTTTGATTTGTTGAAGCTGGGAATTGAAAGTTTTAAAATACCATTCTCTGATGATTTTGTTTTTCTCTGAATTAAAATCATTATTAAGAAATATACGATCCGGTTCAAAATCAACTTCTAAGATATTAATTTCTGGATCTTCTATTTTAGAAGGAGTGGGTTCAGGGAACTCTTGATTTTGATGATAAATTGGTCTGGAAATACCTGACCTATCATCAACCCCTTGAATTGAAGGATTTTGCGGTTGAGTTCTAGCTTGAGAATGCTCAGGCTCTTCCTCAGGGATAAAGATTGGAGGTAAATTTGGAGATAAATTTACCGATCGTCTAGAAGAGGTGGTTGATACTAGAGAAGGAATAGACCTAATGTCCAAAGACCTCCTAGGTGGGACGGTTCTCATTCTTGAAAATTGAATTATAATTCTTCCTTCAGGATGTTGAATGACATTGGTAGGTTCAGTGTGCTGAACAATTTGTTAGGGAATTTGGTTTTCTAATTCCCATTGTTCAGGTAGTGTGACTTCATCCCATTAGACAGTTCGGGGAATGATAGAATTGGCTCTTGAAATGTCAGTCTGAAGAACAAGGGTTTGTCCTTTAGGGCTAATTTTAAAAGCCTTACTACCAAAAGCAGAGTTTAAAAGTTTATAATAAACTCTATAAATGATAGCTAAAAGTATCGATCCTTCTGCTATCGAATAGTTATGGTTCTTAATTTGCAAAGTGAGGGATTTCAAAATATTTTTGTCTCTTAATGAGACAGAATATCCAAGATGACAATTGAAATGAATTGGACCATTGCAAAGACTTGTTTCAACAGTCGCAAGAATAGAATCTTCATATCTTAAGAGTCTGGCATCTCTTAGGACTAGAAGTAAAGAGGTGTCTAATCCTTCCTTAATTAGAGGTTTAGCTCCAACTTGGACAAGACCAATGTGAAGATATTGACATTTCTGAGCATGTTTTCTCAAGGATTCTTTGTTGAATAATTGAATCGAAGAGATTGATTCAGAAAGTGGAATATCTCTTTCCTCGGTTAAAATGCAATAATCATTTTTCCCAAAATTTTTCCAATTAGAGATTTCATAAATCTCATCATACTTGGCCTTTGGAATTTTTCAATTCTCAATCGACCGATTGAAATTTTCAATGTTAATTTCTTCTCTATTAACATGTCAAGTATCTTCTGTTGTCTTATTAGACATAAAACTAGAAGAAGATGTGGTTCTCCTTAAGAAACTCATTTTTCCGGGACAGAGACTACTTTACTCTTCTTCAAGGGTCCATATAGTGCTGACCAACGGACTCACACCCCTTTGGGGATTTACTGCCGGGACCACACGTAATAGGTAACCTATAAGATGAGTGCAACGATTGCAATCGCCTCAACCGTACTTAGAGGATATTAAGAATTACCACCTCCCCTCAAGCTCCGAAACCAATGGATATATACCAATGGACTCCCTATATAATATATATATATATATATATATATATATATATATATATCAAGATCCCGTTCATGTGCGTCCCAATTCCTTATATATTTTTTAAAATGTTGTATTTTTCGTGAAACGAACGAAACCTTACATCGAAAAATCTAAACATGTGGCTGAGTTGATATTGTTTGCTCACTCGTCTGTCCATACTGTCATTTGATGGGACCATGCTTTCGTCCATTTCAGAGGGAAGAAACTTGCTCCCATCAACATATTTATCTATGATAATTTAAATAATCTTCTTCGTTCTATGTATCTCTCAATAATGCACGTATATCTTTCTTTGATTGTTCCTTGAATCAATATGTTTTCTTAAATAATCATCCACTATGACCTATACATCCTCTTCATTATTTTCCCATGCTAATATGTATACTCAACTCCTTCATCTATCTGATCCGGACATGGGCATCACGAAATTCAAAATTGGTAGGGAAAATTATCCAAAAGGTCATAAACGTGTTATGTTTTTGCCAATTCAACCATTAACCTTTCAGCTTTATCGATTGAATTATGACAAATTTGTCAATTTCAACGGAAAATCATTAAGGTGATACCAATAGCACCATATGGGACCATCGACATTGACGTTGTCAACTTTTTTTAATTTTATGATTATTTAATATTATTCTTGTCTTTTTTTCCCTACTGAGTCCGGCGAGGGCCAACGACCCTCACTTGTGGCCACGGCCCTTGCGAGGTTTGGGGGAGGGCCGCGAAGCCGTCTCTAGATCCTCACTCCTGGCCCTCACCCAACTTGGCAGGAAAAAGAGGAAAATAAATGAATAAACGGAAAAGAAATAAAAGAAAGAACATATGTTTTAAAAACTGTTCACGTCAGCATCATCTATCCTACTCGGCCCAATCGACGTTCACATAAGTGATTTCTTGTTAATCAGTCGGATCTTAGGACTTAATTGGTAAAATTGAAATACTTATAATCGAATCGATAAAATATAATAGGTTTAAAACTATTTGAATAATTTTTCAGATAATAGTACAATTCTTCGGGCATCAGCTCTTAAAAGATTGCAGCTGGCATGTTAACGGTCCTCGCCAAATCATTTGTGGAATCGATGGGGGATTGGTCAGCGAGAGTAACGGTAGGGGACAAATTGAAATATGGCGTCCATGGCCTTTCCAACCACAAGCAAGCTTTGGAGAGGATGGCAACTGTCGTTGAGCATGGTGGAAAGAAAGAATGAGACTGAATTCAATATACAAAATGTCAAAAGATTTAAGACTGAACTTAGATAATTAAAAATTTACGATTGAATGAACATAAATGTAATAGATTTCGATATTTTTATTTTTATTTTTAGAGGATGTTAGAAATTGTGTTATTCATATTCCTAGCTCTGGACTTATATGGAGTCATGGGGGGTTGAATGGTTGATTATTTTATTCTACCGCCTCATGCGGCAAGAAGAAGACTTGTTCAATTTCTTCTCCTCTTTAAACTCGTCAATCCACAAGACATTTCAATCTAAAGAGATAATTGCAACAGGAATATCATTAGTGAGTATCTTGGAGACACTTATGAAGCAATCAATAAGGAAATTTCACAAATTACAATGTACTAATTGCTTTTAAGTTATAAATAATCGGCGCCCCAAAAATTAATTATATCTCGAATAAATTATAAAGTAAAAAAAAAAAAAAAAAAAAAAACCTAGCCGAACAATTTTTCTGGTGGCTCATTGAAGTTGTGGACCTTTTGTCCATTGCTGAGGTCAAACATCGGTCATGCGGTACGTAATCCGGCCAATAAAGAAACATATATCCATTATAATAAGAAAGGTTCTTCAAATACTTAACCTTGTCCGTCAATGTGCATATTTCTTGTAAAAGTTTATCTGACTAACCTGGCATTTGAAACTTGTGAGTCAAAGCCAATCGGTATATTTTGCTTCCTCATTTAGCTAACCGGAAGTCGTTCTTGAATTGTTCTATGATCTCTAACCCATAAGTCAAGAGGTCATCTGTTACTGTGTCGTCGGCCTCGCATAAACTCTTCTGAGTTACCATATTTATATAGGCCGGATGCTTTTATCCAATCGATTTACGGGGGTGTGCATGGTGTTTATTGAGGCTGCGGATGGCTTCTCCTTTGGTACCCGTGCATTTGGATTCTTGAAATAGAGTTTGTGAAGCCGGACGGGCAAGTCTCGATCGTATCCAAGAGAGAATTGAAGATCCATTGACTAGAAATAGGGCCCCGTAGACTATTTGCTCTTCTTTTCACCCTCGAAAAGTGGGAACTCGTGTATAAAAAAAGTGTGGCGGGCGCTCCCGGTGGATTCGCACCGCTTTTTCTCGAGTCTCGAGAAAATATTGGTTGCGTGAGTTGTGCCACTAAGAACATACACTAATCCACTCATTGCTCGCCACGTGGCGCCACGTTGGACGGCTTGCAGACAGAAGAGAGATGGACGAACCTGGTGCTGTATACCAGCCGAAACTGAGGTTCGGAGAAATTTAAAATCACGCTCAGATGTCAGACTGACTTTTCCCTCTCCTCCTTCAACTCTTCTTCTTCCTCTCTCCATTTGCTTTCCCTCGACTCTTTCTCTTGCCTCTTTCCCTTTTTCCATTCTTCTGCAACTTCGTGCTCCCGCAAGCCGTCCGACAAGAGCTGCCGCCGCCGCGCCTACCTTGGTCGTTCGACGACGGCCACCGCACCGCCCGTTTTCTCCGCGGAGCTCGTTGCAACCAGAGCGTCCGACGCTCTTGAAGAGGGTCGGTGCGCTACTTTCTCTCTCCCTCCCTCCCGACTCACGAGTGCCGTCGCCTCTAAGCTCCTCTTCGTCCGCCGCCGCTGCCGAGCGCCGTTCGTGTGGCTCTTTCCCGACTCTCCATTTTTCTGCTACTTCGACTCCCGTTCGTGTGGCTCGTTCCCATCTTTCCACTTTTACGGTTTGTTATTTATCATTTTATTTGGATTTGTTGTTTGAGGTGTTAAGCTACTTCTCCTGCACTGGGTTCTGCTGTAACTCGCTTTGACCTTACCTGTTCTACTTTTCATATGAACATATAGGCTCATTTGTTGTTCGCATAAAGGCCTAATGTGCAGTTCAGGATAGAGTGATTGAGATTAAGCTCTCCTTCCTAGCCTTCGCTTTTTGGTGACATTGAATGTCCTACGCCATAAGTGGAAATGAAGGGAAGATTTGAAGGGCTGCTTGCGGACTGAAGTCATGTTAGTCCAAGCTGATTCTTGAGAGACTAGTCACGTAATGAGAATGTCTATCGGTTGCAATATTGAAGGTACATGTGCTGCATACTCCCTTTCTTGTACTGACAAATTTTTTAACTGTCTATTAGGAATTGACATTAATTGTACATTATATCCCGTGTTCTGTCAGGTGGATCTCACGCCTTCTGTATTGCTCTCGATTTCTAAGGGACAAGGAAATATCTTGTTTTATAGTTCTCATCCAGATAATTTGTTACTCTTTCATGGGCCAACCTAACTGAAAATGGATCTCTTATGTAATATCCGTATGTAGTCATGGAGGGTGAAAGTACTTCATTGATAAAATCCAGTCTGTAGATTTAATGTATTAGCACCCAGAATACATATCCGAGATAGTAATTATATATCTACAACTTGGATCCGTGGCTGACTCTGTACAAGATATTTGAGGCACGTAAGGAATGTATGAGACCAACTGAAACAACAGAAGCTTACTCTGTTGATACAAATATTCTTCGTAATTAAATGAAATGCGTACTCAAATATGTTGATACCACAGATTTAGACGATGAACAACCTTATTAATTTCTAAATATGATATATGCGATAAACAAATTTTTGGAGGCATAGATGGTATGAGATCTTCATCACCCTAAAAATCCTGAGCCAATCGATGATATTCTTTCTGGTTTGTAAATCCTAAATGCGCTAACCCTTGGATGTGGACGAGAAACTGTGTTCTCTATTCTTTCAGCAACAGGAAGACTATACCTTCTTTGTGCTTTGGTTTCATTCTGTTTAAATCCATTCTCGACAGCAATCTCTCTTCCATCTTGGGGCCTGTTTGATTGACTATCCCCTGCAGACAGGGTCTCTTCAGAAGATGCATTTTGTTTCCACATTGGCATGGTTCTGGACCTCCCAAGCCCTATGCCCTTGCGCCTTAATGTAGAATTCCAATGGTTCTTGATTGCATTATCTGTTCTACCAGGCAGGAGCTTTGCTATAGCCGCCCATTTATTTCCGTGCTTAGCATGGGCTTCGATTATGATAAGGTCCTCCTTATCTGCAGGAAGAGTAACCAGTCATCTTTTAGATGGTTGATAGAATGTAACAAGGCAAGACATAAATCATGCTATAGACTTGGCTCAGCAGGAGCTTCAACAATATTTTCGATGTTCTGAGTAGTGAAGGGGCATAGACGCAAGCCCCTTCTTTTGACATTACAGAAAACTGACTTCCCATTCAAGCAACTTTGAGGAACAAATTAGTCGTTTCACAATTTTTCAACACTCAAGATAGAAGTAACAACCTCTAGTTCTGCAATTATCGGATCTTGACCTGGCCCTCAAGCCTTAAAAGAAATTAGGACTGCAAAAGCAAGTCACATTGGCATCAGGCAAAAGCTACAGATGTCAAACAGTTCCCCCAAATGCAGATCATTTCTCACCCTTCTTGGCATTACATATCAAATTTGCAAATAGACCAAAAGAGTGACTCGAGGGTCATAAAAGCTAATTGCCACCTGGCAATAATAAAAATTGAATCCAAGCGAAGCAAGTATAAAGATGACACGAAAAGATTGTAAGCAGTGAGAGGGAAAAGGCAATTAAATGGAATCCCAGAAACAGATAAGAGATTCAATATCATAAAAGATGAGATGGGGATAGATAGCATTGGGCAAGCTCCAAAACAAACAGACAAAATAGCTCAAGATATGATCATATTCAAGACTTCCAAAGTCATCAGAAAGATACAGAACAGCCAAACTAAGTTACACAGGACAAGTTCAGGACTCTCAAGAATCAGCTTGGACTAACATGACTTCAGTCCGCAAGAAGCCCTTCAAATCTTCCCTTCATTTCCACTTATGGCGTAAGACATTCAATGTCACCAAAAAGCAAAGGCTAGGAAGGAGAGCTTAATCTCAATCACTTTGTCCTGAACTGCTCATCAGGCCTTTCTACGAACAACAAACGAGCCTATATGTCCATATGAAAAGTAGAACATGTAAGGTCAGAGCGAGTTATAGCAGAACCCAGTGCAGGAGAATTAGCTTAACACCTCAAACAACAAATCCAAATAAAATGATAAACAACAAACCGCAAAAGTGGAAAGATGGGAACGAGCCACACGAACGGGAGTCAAAGTAGCAGAAAAATGGAGAGTCGGGAAAGAGCCACACGAACAGCACTCGGCAGCGGCAGCGGACAAAGAGGAGCTTGGAGGTGACGGCACTCGTGAGTCGGGAGGGAGGGAGAGAGAAAGTCGCGCGCCGACCCTCTTCAAGAGCGTCGGACGCTCTGGTTGCAACGAGCTCCGCGGAGAAGACGGGCGGCGCGGCGGCCGTCGTCGGACGACCAAGGCAGGCACGGCGGCGGCGGCTCTCGTCAGACGGCTTGCGGGAGCACAAAGTTGCAGAAAAATGGAAAAAGGGAAAGAGTTGAGGGAAAGCAAATGGAGAGAGGAAGAAGAAGAGTTGAAGGAGGAGAGGGAAAAGTCAGTCTGACATGTGAGCGTGGTTTTAAATTTCTCCCAACCTCAGCTTCGGCTGGTATACAGCACCAGGTTCGTCCATCTCTCTTCTGTCTGCAAGCCGTCCAACGTGGCGCCACGTGGCGAGCAATGAGTGGACTAATGTATGTTCTTAGTGGCACAACTCACGCAACCAATATTTTCTCCTTTTTCTCTGCCGCTTGGATACGATAGATGCGTAAGAGTAGATTTCGAAAAATTTTGGCATGATTTGCAAATTATGCCAGCGGTCACTATCTTAATTATCAATTGCATCCTTACTATTATAAAATATTCGAAGCCGTCATTTGACCATTCGTTGGAGCCATCACACTCTCCTCAGCCCCCACGTCATCGCATCTCTCTTATCGTCCTCCGAGTTGGCCGGAATTGTTCGCCGACGTTTAACCCTCTCCCGCTCGCTCGCCTATAAATAGACCAGACCCTCCTCTTCCCCATAACACATTCCCCGTCTCTTCTTCCCTGTCCAGAACACAGAACACATCGGAAGGAAGAGAGAGAGATGGGCTCGATAGAGATGACCCAGAAGCCACACGCAGTGTGCATCCCTTGCCCTGCCCAGGGCCACATCAACCCCATGCTCAGCCTCGCCAAGCTCCTCCACCACAGGGGCTTCCACGTCACCTTCGTCAACACCGAGTACAACCACCGCCGCCTCCTGCGGTCCCGTGGCCCAGCCGCCCTGGACGGCCTCCCGTCTTTCCGGTTCCGCACCATCCCGGATGGCCTCCCGCCCTCCGACGCCGACGTCACCCAGGACGTCCCGGCCCTCTGCCATTCGACGCAGAAGTTCTGCTTGCCCTACTTCCAGGACCTGCTCGAAAGGCTCAATGAGGAGAGCGCGACGTCGGGTTCCCCGCCGGTGAGCTGCGTGGTGTCGGACGGCGCGATGAGCTTCACGCTCGACGCCGCAGAGGCAGTGGGCGTGCCGGAGGTCCTGTTCTGGACGACCAGCGCGTGCGGCTTCATGGGCTACGTGCAGTATCAAAACCTTATCGACAGGGGTCTTGCTCCACTCAAAGGTATGCATTAATAAATAATTGTGTGATTTGGTTTATTTGAGTAATCTCAGTTAGAAGATTTACGGCTAATGAATTTTCTTTTCTTCTTGGTCGGTATATTGTTTTGTTTCGTTTGTCCCTGATCTGCATCATAGTTTTCTCCGGGGTCGAGTGCCGAACTAAGTAAACTGTTAAAAAGTAGAAAGCTAAGATGTAAGAACCTTGCTCCGGAGCTTCCGTATCGTTTACGACTTAATCGTTTCCTATAATTGTCAACAATCTTCTCGTGTTTTCACTAATTTAAGCCTATAACAAATGCATTTACAACACAATCTATCCATGTAACATCGCGAACGTCGAACGACGTAGCAGGAACGGACTCTTGATTTTTCCAGAGAACCGGATCCTTTATGAGAACCATGGCCATGTATAATCACACGGTTTGATTGATGGACTTTCCATTTGCAGATGCAAGCTACATGACAAACGGGTACTTGGACACTGTCATTGACTGGATACCCAGGATGAGAAACATCCGCCTGAGAGACTTACCGAGCTTCATCCGAACCACTGACCCGGACGACCTGATGGTCAACTTCTGCTTGGTCGAGACCGAGAGAGCGAAAAGAGCCTCGGCCATTATTTTCAACACGTTCGACCGATTAGAGCACGACGTCGCCGATGCTCTCAAGGCCATGTTCCCCCCAATCTACACACTTGGCCCCCTACATCTCCTCACGGAGCAACTACCCGATAACGACACCAGGTCGATCGGGTCCAACCTGTGGAAGGAAGAGCTGGGCTGTCTCGAGTGGCTCGACTCGAAACCGCCCGGCTCGGTTGTGTACGTGAACTTCGGGAGCATTACAGTGATGTCGCCGACGCAGCTGGTGGAGTTCGCATGGGGGCTTGCAAACAGCGGCCAGATGTTCCTGTGGGTCATCCGGCCGGACTTGGTCGTTGGCAACACGGCGATATTGCCACCGGAGTTCTTGGCCAAAACACGGGAGCGGAGCCTGCTGGCGAGCTGGTGCCCCCAGCAGCAGGTGCTAGGCCACCCGGCAGTTGGTGGGTTCCTGACCCACAGCGGATGGAACTCGACGATCGAGAGCATTGCGGCTGGCGTGCCGGTGTTGTGCTGGCCATTCTTCGCGGAGCAGCCGACAAACTGCCGGTACAGCGTTGAGGAGTGGGGGATCGGGATGGAGATAGACGGCGACGTGAAAAGGGGCGAGGTGGAGAGGCAGGTGAGGGAGCTGATGGAGGGGAAGAGAGGGAAGGAGATGAAGAGAAAGGCGATGGAGTGGAAGGAAATGGCCCGAGAGGCCACGGGTCCTTCCGGGTCGTCGTTCTTAAACCTGGACGACGTGATCAACAAGGTGTCGCTGTTGCCCAGAAGAGATTAATTTTGGCCGGACGTTCGTTTCCGATTGCCGAATAAGTCCGAACAAAATAAGACTTGAAACGTAAAATTGAAAATAAGACATTTGTTTAATCTGAACACGCACGTAACTGACCAACCTTAAATGGACCGTCTTCCATTAACCTTAAATGGCTTATAAACTATTCTTGAACATTATCTGTTCAAGAAAAAATCGAGTTATGGATATTTGCTAGACTAATGCTTATACTGAATCGAGTTATGGTGCATGCAAGATATTTAATGAACCTCCAGATCCCCGAGTCATTGAATTCATTCCGTTGGATTCTTGAATTATAATTAAGATCTCCGTTGGATTCTTGAATTATAACTAAGTGCATGCCCAATAACCATAATGAGTTTTGACTTGCTAGATTTGATTAAGTCTAAAAAAAAGTACTAAATTTGCTAAGTAAGAGAGTAACAACGTACGTGGTAAAAGAGAAGAAAAAAAGGGCCTACTTAATTTACTCAATGGAAAACACATAATACATTGGACGAGAAATACATCTAAATAGGAACTAGAATCTTGCCTATCGTATTGTTTTAAAAGGGTTAAACCGACAAATAATGATCTCGGTTTCAATTCGATGAGACACTATATCTTTATAAGGAATCGATACTCCATATTGAATTTTTTATTTCAACTCTTTGCTTTTGGTTTCATGAAACAGATCTTTTGATTCGAAGAAAATAAGTATGGGGTGTTCTTGAAGTATAGATTTTGACACTCTGGAAGATATCGGAGTCGTCAAATACAAAACAAAAGGATATAATTATTCTCAAAAGAGAATTTAAAATCCAAAAACTGAAATACTATCAAATAAATTTTTTAGGGAAAAGTAACAAAAAATTTCTAAACCTATTAAGTAGGTATCAATTCAATTCTAAATCTCTCAATTGGATCAACTCGATCTTAAACATTTTCACATTAGTACCAATTGAGTTCATTCGGCCAATTTAGTTCTAAAATTGCCGATGTACATGCTAGTTACCCTATGTGACACGCCAGCATTGTACGTAGGTAATTTTTTAATTTTCTTATCTATTTTATTTTTATTTTTTGCTTTTAAGGTTAGTAGGGGGTTGCCCACCACCGGGTGTGGCCCTGTGAAGCCTTGCGACTTGCGACCCTCACTTAGAGCTAAGTGTGGGTCGCAACCCTTGCCCAACGTTTGGGAGGGCTTGTTGCCCTTGTGAGTGGCTCGGCTCATTATTATTGGCCTTAACAGTTTAAAAAAATAAAAAGAATGAAAAGGTAAAATAAAAATAAAATCCAAATTATTATTTTATGTCAACGTTAGTCATACCACAAAAAATTATCAAAATTATCTAGATGTAGTCAATCGATACACATAAAGGATTTATGACTAAATTAGTTTTATTAAAGTATTTAAGACGGAATTAGTATTGATGCAATAATTTCAAAACTTTGTTTTGTACTTTTCTCGATTCTTGACGTGGTCTTACGCTGCGGATGTTAGGGTTGGTAGCCAATCAAAACGTGGGAATGGGATCACGTGACCGTAAGAAAAAAAATGAAATGATGCCATGCAATTTGCGATTGAATCTCTTCTCCTATATATACTCTGCAAACTCACAGTTCAAATCCACTTCATCCTCTCTCTCTCTCTCTCTCTCTCTCTCTGTGAATTAGTCCCGTCACATAATCCTCCGACTCATTTCCAGAAATGGGATTTCCTCTCTCGCTCCAATGGCTTTTCCTCTACCTTTTTCTTCTCCACCTCAGCTTAGCAAATCTTTGTTCGGGATCGAGGAAGCTCGCTGCCCTGTACCAACCGCCTCCCATGGTGGCGAAATACCTCAACGGCCCCTTGCTCGACGGCGACCTCCGAGTCTCCATCCTCTGGGATGGCGAGTTCATGCCCGCCCAGAAATCGATCGTCTCCGACTTCCTCCTCTCTCTCACTCCCCAGCAGACCCAATACCAGCCGCCATCGTCATTCCCCTCCACCGCCGAGTGGTGGAGCACCGTCCAAATCTACCTGCAAAAGGCCGGCTAGAAATAGACCCGCGTCGCGTTGGCGAGCCAGCTCGACGACGAGAGCTGCTCCATGGGCAAATTGCTGAAGCGGGCTCAGATCACCGAGTTGGCTCAGAAGCTCAGCTCGAGGCCCGGCGCCGGAGAGCTGGCCCTGGTCCTTACGGCCCAGGG
>JAGKPW010000097.1:0-152136 GCA_019926035.1 Melaleuca alternifolia | reverse complement strand
ATCTCTTTCTTCATTGAATCGCCGAAACAATCAAGAAAGACCCAAATGGGTGGTGCGCAAAGCCGCGAAGATCTCGACCTCTCCGACTCCGAGTCCGAAGACGGCCGGAGCCAGCAGGAATCCGACCAAGAAGACGACGGCTATGAGGACGCGAGAGAGGAATCCTCCGCAGACCGCGCGTCGATGAAATCCCCGTCCTCGCTCGACGACGTCGAGGCCAAGCTCAAGGCCCTCAAGCTCAGGTACTCGTCTCCGTCCTCGGAGAAGAAGCCCAATCTCAAGAACGCCGTGAAGCTCTACCTCCACATCGGCGGCAACACCCCGAAAGCCAAATGGGTAATCTCCGAAAAGCTCACTTGTTACAGGTTTGAAAAGACTATTCAGGAGGGTGAGAGCGACGGCGATGGAGAGGGAGAGGAAGATGGGGGAGAGGGTTGGTGGGTTTTGAAAATTGGTTCTAAGGTCAGCGCAAGAGTTGAAGCCGGAATGCAATTGAAGTATTTCGGAGACCAGCGGCGGGTCGATTTTGTTGCGGGGGGTGTTTGGGCGGTGAAGTTCCTTAGCAATGAGGATTATAGGGCTTTTGTGGGTAAGTATCAGGATTGTCTGTTTGAGAATACTTATGGTTACGAGGCGACGGAAGAGAACAGGGTCAAGGTGTACGGGAAGGATTTCATGGGGTGGGCTAAGCCTGATGCTGCGGATGATTCAATGTGGGAAGATGCAGAGGATAGTTTATCAAAGAGCCCGGGATTGGCCACTCCGCTTAGGCCAAGTCAGGATCTGATGGAAGAATTTGAGGAGGCCGCAAAGGGGGGGATACAGAGCTTGGCATTGGGTGCGCTGGAAAATAGTTTCCTCGTGGGAGATTCGGGTATTCAGGTGGTGAAGAATTTTAGCCACGGAATCCATGGAAAAGGTGTTTTTGTCAATTTCGATAATGGGAGTAGTCACAGGAATGGATTAAGTACGACCTACTCCACGCCAAAGAAAGCTCTTCTTATGAAGGCGGAGACTAATATGCTTTTGATGAGTCCAATCAATGAAGGGAAGCCCCATGGTAGGGGCTTACATCAGCTCGATATCGAGACAGGGAAGATTGTTTCACAGTGGAAGTTTGAGAAGGATGGTGCTGATATTACCATGAGGGATATTGCAAATGATAGTAAGGGGGCTCAATTAGATCCCACAGGGTCAACATTCCTGGGTCTCGATGATAACAGGCTTTGTAGGTGGGACATGCGAGATCGGAAAGGTTTGGTTCAGAATCTTGCTGATGCAAATACTCCTGTTTTGAACTGGACACAGGGGCATCAGTTCTCCAGAGGAACAAACTTTCAATGCTTTGCCACTACTGGTGATGGTTCCATTGCCGTCGGTTCTCTTGATGGGAAGATCAGGTTGTACTCAAGCAATTCAATGAGACAGGCAAAGACTGCTTTCCCTGGCCTTGGCTCGCCTATTACTCATGTGGATGTAACTTTTGATGGAAAGTGGATTTTGGGCACAACTGATACATATCTGATTCTTATATGCACCCTTTTCACTGACAAGGATGGCAAAGCAAAGACTGGTTTTAATGGTCGAATGGGAAATCGAATCTCTGCTCCACGATTGTTGAAGCTGACTCCTTTGGATTCACATTTAGCTGGAGTTGATAATAAGTTCCGTGGCGGTCAGTTTTCATGGGTACGTTTAATGTCCCCTATATTTTGTGTGCCACCAATTAATTTTGTATATAAGCTGCTAATCTATCATGTTGGGGTCCTATACATTCTTTTTATGTGTTACATCTTACAAAAAAAAAAAAAAAACTGTTAACTTGATGCAATCTCCGATTGATTATTTGTGGATCTACATTGTGCCAGCTCCTAGCACTCAGATTATGCTCTTTAGTGCTCTAGTGGTTATAAATATGTGCCATTTTATAAGTTCTCAATTTTGACGGCGGAACATGTTGAAATCTTGGATGCCTACAGTTTTCAATTGTGATGCCTCCAGTATCGCAATTGTCCTTTTCGAGATGTTATCCACGCTATGAAAGTCTAACTGATTGTTTGTTCTATTCGGGTCTGGAGAATGCGGATGGGTCTATTTGAATTTTCTAGCTTATGCATTGTCATGAGATAATTTATTTAAGATCAGTGTCATTGAACATTGTGGTTGTTTGTTTAGAAATTCTAGTAGTGCTTCACTGGAAGAATTGGAGGTTTGGTATTGACCAGTCATTTAACAACTGTAGTAAGTGCTTCCATCTGACACGTCTTTAGAGGCTTCTAAGAATGAAGAAGATCTCTTATTCGTCTCATAAAGTACATGCATCATCCTTTAAGAGTTTCTGTTGTCAAAGATTTCGGGAAGATTTGTTATGGATATTTTGTGAATGAATATGTTACATTGAAGGTTGCCATGAGGATGCCAGATGACAATGATAATTTCTATGAAGTAATCAGTACATCAGGCTTCCTATTTCATCTTCAAGATATTGATTCAAGTTTTAATCAGTACCTTGGGCCTTCTGATCAGTTTCATGGTACAACTGAATAGCATCTCTGCTTCTGCTTATTCATCAGACAAATGATAAAGTGCAATCCTATTGCCAAGATTTTAAGCTGATGTTTTCCAGTTGGGGACGTTAATTTTTTTTTCTCAAAACCCTTCAACTTGTTACTTGTGCATTATCAAGTCATGCAGAATGGGCAATCTTGTTTGCTTAAAATGTTTTGGGTACTATAAGATCTGCATTTTCTTTAAATCGTTTTTATGTATTCAAAATACATGTCATTATTGTTGATTGTGCAAACAGCATGGTGTAAGAGATCTGGCTCTTATTGTAAGCATCACACAGGTGAGATAGCTATCTCAGCGACTGATGGCAATGCCTACCGATTGCTCTAACCATGACGTTTTATAACAAAAAATGGACAGGTCACAGAGAATGGGAAGCAGGAGCGTCATCTGGTTGCTACTGTGGGGAAATTTAGCGTGATATGGAACTTCCAACAGGTGAAAAATGGCTCTCACGAGTGTTATCGTAATCAAGAAGGCCTGAAGAGCTGCTATTGCTATAAAATAGTCCCTAAAGACGAGTCCATAGTGGATAGTCGTTTTATGCATGACAAGTTTGCTGTCACAGACTCTCCTGAGGCTCCTCTGGTCATTGCAACTCCGCTAAAAGTCAGCTCATTTAGCATATCCAGTCGTCGTGGATAAGGCAAGGTGTCAACTCTTGCTTAGTCTTTTTTTTTTTCCTTCTTTTGTGGCTAGGTTTCAAAATGGACTACTTTATGTAGTTCAGTAGGTTATTTGCTGAAAGTGTAATTCTTTTACTTTGATGTGTCGTACTTTATATACTGTGTACCTTTTGACTGCAGCAATATATCATTGTGGAAGTCATAGCAGTACTGCACTTTGTTAGTGTTAGTGGTGGAATGAAAGATGATAAGGAACCGTTATTTCATTAGCATTAGTTCTCTTAATGTTACTCGTGGCTGCCTCTTCTGGTTTTATCTTGTTTCTGTCCCCTTCTCAAAGGTTTGTGGACAGTACTAAGTTTTGCTAGCAATTACCTTGCCAACAAGAAAGTAATGAACAAGCCCTCTTTGGCATAGTTTTGTCTTTGTTTTCCCAACATGTTTGTGATTCTGTAAGAGATCTACTTGATGAAAGTCCCTTCTAAACGGAAACAATTGGAACCCCTACCTGTCATATGAGGAAGACCTTAATGAGTCTAGAAAACAACTCGATTTAAGTTTGTCTCCAGTGAGAAGATCCAAAGAGTATTATTATATTTGTGCTAAAGCCATTGCCAGATTCATTCTAGTCACGCAAGCCAAAATTTTCATTTTATGCTCTATCCGGGGAAACAATGTGAACAAGATATGACCAATTCGACTCAGAAGGCTAAGACTCCCAGCAATTCACAACTCCAAGTGGGGCCAAATCACATAATAGATGGGACTAAAGCTGTGGTATGTATCTATTTTGCCAACCAGATATCAGGTATAATCTGATTGCTTATTACAACAGAACCACCTGTTACAAATAAGTCCTGTGGAGGCCAAGGTATATCTATTCACTGTATAGTAATATGCAGTTAACATCTACATTTAAGAGGCCTTCCAAGTAAAATTGCCTGCCTACACTGAAAGTCACAAAAAGACGACACGTACAGAGGAGTATTATGATGATTTGGATGATTGTGCCTTTCTCCTGCCCAAAAACAGTATTAATCGTGGAAAGAGTGATCTCTTCTTTTTCTTGAGAGTCTTTACTTCATGGGATGATTCAGGCTCGGTGCTACTCCCATGCCCATATTGCGATGGACTTGGCATATAGTTGGCGTGAACAGCTGGTTCAGGTATCCTTATAAAGTTATTGGACTCTCTCATCTCTTCGAAACCATTCATTGTGGTTGATACCCCTTGATTTGTTTCACTTCCCTTGCGTCGATTTTCATGTTCAGCCCTCCATTTCCTCAATTCTTGTTCTACGCTCAACTTTCCTTCCTGGGCCTTCTCGGCTTTGTCCATAGCGTCTCGTAACACTTCCTTCCTCTTAGTCTTCTCATCATTCACTTCTTCCAGCACATCCAAGCTTTGCATTTCGGATTCCTTTGCCACCTCGATTTGGGAAATAGCAGCTGCCACTCTCATGTTTGCCAGCTCCTCTGCCTCAAGGGCCCGTCTACTGAGCTTGTAGTACTCCTCGAGAGAAACTGTTATCCTTGGGGATTCATCCACACCGTCACTGCTCTGAGCCAATTCGCTCTCTTGCAGTGCTTTAATGGCAGATAGTGCCAATTTCTCTGAAGCTTTGGCAGCCTCGATCTCTTTTAGAACAGCTTGCAATTGACTTTCCGTCGTTGTTGCCCCAGCTTTCGCTTGCTCCGCCTCTTCCTTGGCCTTATTCATCTCTTCATGAGCCAGCTGAGCGAGCCACTTGGCCTGATCAACCTCTTGTGCTGCTTTCTGTAGTTGCTTGGGAAGCTCGACCATCTTCTGTCGGGCTTCCTCCTCTTTTGCCTTGAGTTTAGATATTTCTGACCTGGTTCGGTCCAACTCCGCCTTGAGGGATGCAACAGCCACTGCTGCCATTTCTTCTCTCTGCCTAATGCTCGCAAGATCTGATTTTTCACTTTCCATCTCAGATTCCAATGCCGCAGCAGCGACCTTCAAGTAGTTCACTTCTGCAATAGCTTTCTCCAAGTTAAGCTTCACCTCCTCAAGTTCTTTCTCGGCAGAAGTAACCACGACTTGCCAATTGGCTTGAGTTCTATTGTTCCTCTCTGCCAAATCTCCTTTTGCCTCTGCTTCCATTTCTTGCTTCAATTTTGATTCCATGTACGCTGCCATTTCAGCTTTCAAATCTAGCAGAAAGGCTGTGGCAGTGTCAAGCTTCGACTTAAGATCTTTAGCCGTCTGAACTTGACAGCTCAGATCCTGGAGTTCCTGTTCTGCCTCTTTTAGTTCTCTCTCCCAACTGAGATAATCTTGTTCTTTGGTCATAGCGGCTCCTATTCGCTGTTCCTCCGCCTCTAGATGGGCAGCTTGTGCGGACTCTAAGGATTCCTTTATGGTAATTAGCTCAATTGTGAGATCCTCCACCGTCTTCTCTACTTCCTTTGACACTAGAACTGCTGCTTGAGCTTTCATTACGGCTATATCTCTCTCCTCAACCAAAGAATTGTACTCCTTCGCGAGGGCTTCTAACTCTTCCCTCACGGATTGTAGCTCTGAAACTGCAGCCATGTGTCTAGCTTTAGCTACTTCCAGCTGTGCCTTGGCCGCATAGCTAGCTTCCTCAGCAATTCCTTGTTCCATCTCTTCAACCCTGAGCAAAGAAAGCTCGGAGTCTTGCCTCGCCTGATACTCTTCTGTTTGTGCCCTCTCCAGGTTGAGCTTTAATTCCTCAATGAGTCTCTTGTTGTTGTCTAGCTCCTTCAGGACATGCAGTTTTTCCTCCTCGGCAAGTTCCGACTGTTTCCTGTATATGGGGATCTCCTCCTGTGCCTTCTCGAGTTCTTCTTCGACAAACTGGCGTCTCTGCATCACAAGAATGAAATATGGCAATTAATGCAACTGCAGATTTACATGATGCTCGGGTGAGCAGAATCTAGTTATCTATGAGAGAATTAGAGAACAAAAAAGAAAAAGAAAAAAGAAGAAGACGTGGTCCTCTTGAAGCCAACAGAGACAGAAATTCTATTTGCATCGAAACTAATTGTACAAATCTTCTCCTCTGACATAAATCTAGACTAGCACTGAATACCGCAGAGCATATTTGTGCCATCATGTGATGAGCTAATCCATGTGGAAGTGTTGCCATAAAAAGTCTCGCCACAGATATCTCGCATGGCCAAGCAAATAATTGAAAGGAAGGAAGCAACTATAATTATGCAATGTAGCTTGAAGAAAATTATTCTCCCCGGCTATAGCCTACACTCATACGGAAGATTAAACTGAGGAGCTCTAGAATAATGCCAAAGTTTCAAGTACCTCCACGGCTTTGATCTTGTGAGCTTTCCAATCAAGAATTCCTCCAAACTTTGAAACTGCTTCTTTTACTGATTCAAATGGAGCAGCTGTATCAATAAGGCCTCTGCTTTCTTCAAATTTTGTAACATTTTCTGATGTACCGAGAAATTCTGATGTGTTACGAAAGGCACTCCTCACATCCTGAGCAGGAAAAGAGACATCATTGGAAGCTATCAAATGGCGTTCTCCTTCAGATTCTTCCATTTCAAAAGTAGGGTTTATTCTCAAGTTGTGGACTGGAATGGAGTCAAGTGCCATTAAGTCGCTGTTCGAAGATTTCTCTCCATTAGGGGGATTTGTTACTTCTCCAGTGTTAGGATCTTCTGCAACTACACGAGAAGAATCATGCTTAGATTCATATGTTGGATGAATTTCATCTCCTCCCATTATGAGGTCCTGTGGAGTGCCATCAAAACCGGTCTGTGCACCACCAGTTGTTCTAGCTTCTACAGTGATGCCTTCCTGGTGAAGTTTTGCTTCATCAGCTTTAATTGGAGAGCTTGAAGCAGAGCCGCATGCTGAATTTTCACCACGTCCTAAGGTATTGTCATCTGAACCATTGCGGACCATAAGGTTCTCAATGTTTTCCAATGTCGGCATATCAGGGTCAGATTCTGCTTTCTTCTCTGCATTTGGTTCCTCGTGCTCTTCAGTGTCCGAAAGGTCATTCTTGGTGGATGGATAGGATTTAGCCTTAGGTGAAGGCATCTTGTTGACGACTTTCACATCTTCCATTCAAAGAAAGCAGCCTTGCAGGATGGAATCACATGGAACCAGCAGTTGAAATTGTCAGGTGAGAATCAAAATACAGTTATGTGAATGATCAAGACAGAGATGCCGACTAAGCAATTTAGCTGATCCTATAGATGGCATTATAAGAACACTTGGCAGATGCAGTATGTCAAAAAGTTTCAAGCCACCTTTGGCCAGAATTGCTTCTTCGAAGGGAATTCCGAACAAGACATGTCAACTTTTCAGCATTAGAAGGAACATCATGGCATAGCTCAATGGCTTGAGCAACTTGACATTACAGAATGCAGCACAAATTGAAAGATCAATTATCTCGACTTTCTTTTATTTCTTTATGATAATCGTCCTCTATGGTAGGTGTACACTGGGACAACAAAGGTTCATGTATTTCGTAATCATTGCTCGCCATTATGAGGGAGATACGAAATGGATCAAAATCCAAACTTCACATGCATTTGGAGGAAATTTCCATTAGAGTGGGGTGGCCTAATAAGTTTCGGAAAGATGAAAAATGGAAGTAAAGCAATTGGAATGCGTCATTCAACCAGAAGAACCACACCAACCTCCATTATGATGACTTTGATTTCCATGGCAAACAACATTCATGACCACAAGCACCCCTAAGCTAGAAAGATTAACATGACACACATTCCCGATATCAGGCGAAGATGATTGAGTTCAGGAATTGGTCTCCCACAGAATCTGGTTCCAAAACCAACTGCACAAATGGAACTCGTGCCCAACACAGATTAATCGAGAAAAGTTCAATTCTGTTCTTCACAGAGGCAATAATGCAGCATTCCAGAGTGTAAAACTCCAAATTACAAGAACAGAGGGAAGGCAGAAGAACATACCCAGAATTGAGGAAGAAACAAGAAATCCAGTCCAGCAGAATGGGCATCAAGAATTTTCTGTGACAATTCAAAGAAGATGAACCCGAAAGAATGAAGAATGGGTTCATCAGAGACTATGAATAGGAGGGTGAGATTCAAAATGGATGCTTAAATTAGAAAGAGAAAATAACGGTGAAGCTCCACCTTCTGTCACAGACAAAGATCTATCTGTACGCTCTGACTCTCTCTCTACCTCAAGATTTTGGCTTTTATTTCAAATTCATTCTTCTTTTCTCTCTGTTCTCATTTTGTCCTCATGCATCTTATGTAGGAAAATGGGGCGATTTGGCTGCATGTAGTTCAGTCCTTTCTGTAACGGGAAGGAGATATAATCCAAGAAGGCAAACCTTACTGTTTTGACCACAATTTGTGAGAAAAGGATGGATTAACATAGGCAACTGTAACGAAATTTCAATGACTTGTATCGTCCCGTTTCGCAGCTTCTAAAGACCATAATGGAGACACGCACATCAATTTATGGCCAAAGATTTATCAAGTCTATATAAGAAATGAAAGACAAAAGATGACTCAAGTTATTATTTGTGGGTTCATCACCAATAATTGAGAGGTTATAAAATAGTCAAGAAAAAAGAGAGGGCATTCGATGAATGGGACGTTTGATATTGATTTCTTTAAATTTATCCATTCTGCTTGTTTCATGAAATATGAATAACTTGAAAAATATCTTTTTAATAATAATTGCTTGTATCACTTGAAATAATCAGTCAACATAAATTATTTTCATCATCAACAATAATTTATTTATGTTTAAACATTATCGCAGATGACGATATTCCTTCAATTATTTTTATAAGTAATACAAGGGATCATTTTTAAGAAAATATTTTTTAAAATCATTCTTTTTTTTTTTGCAAAATAAATGGAGTCTAAGGCTCCGTTCGTTTCAAGGAAAATATAGCATTTTTGGAAAATATTTTGTAGGAAAATATTTTTCTGGAAAATGATACTATTTTCGGGTATTTGTTTGAAACTTAAGGAAAATTATAAAAAATAGAGAACATCAAATGAATGATAAAAGATTGGCGGATCTTATATGATGTATCTTTTGAAAAAGTAAATATGATAAAAAGAAGTGGCAAAGCCTAGTAATTATAAACATAAGTATATGTAAAAGTATTCAATTTCTTCGTTATTGTTCTTCGGTTTTGAAAGAAGTGAAGTGGTAACTACAATCTAGTTCGGCAATTTGACATATTATACCTTATGTGCTCTCCATTCCGGCACCATGAAATAGAATTTTGACGGGAAAAATTGCAAACTCTCAACTTGATTTAAGTTCTTTATTGTCTTATGACATGAAACATCGTGAAATTTAGCTAATGATCCATTTTCCTCTTGTTAGAAATGAGAGTCGCTTTCCTGATTTAAACTGCAAGCATTTTCTTGACAACTTTTAACTTGACTTACCAATTTCAACATCTTAAATATTCAAAATCTACCCCCCATAAAAAAATCCAGAAAATCTTTTCAATGAAACGAACACGTTGATTGTTTTGTTAAGCCCTCTGCCTCGCTACCGACAATATTGTCCACTTTAGACCTCACTGACCCTCGTGACTTTGTTTTTCCTCGGTTCCACCATCCTTGGTGCCCTCCATAACAACTCACGAGTGCACATCCCAAAAAAGGCATTGTTTATGATTAAGGGTGGATCTCACTATATAAACTCTCTCAAAACTCCTTTCTTGAGCGATGTAGGACAGAGATGTTACATACTCCCCCCTCAATGACATAACATCCCCGTTATGCCCTCAACTGCACTATCACATGAAATTATACCCGTTCTAATCTAGGGCAATATTTTCAATTATCTTGACAGCATCATATTCACTGTCGGAAGCCACGGATTCCGTTAAGAGATGGCAGAGATGTTCTGCATGGTGAGGAATACTCTCAAGCTATTGATGGCCGTTACTGATGGAACAAGCTCCTGTGTTCTGTTTCATCATGTGAAGATCCAGCAACATCAAATACTACAATGTTCATCTTTCCTGTTGGGCTGTACGTTATTTGAAGAAAGAGAGTTTTCTTTGAGACTATTACTATTCATTGGCTACAATTTTCCAACGACAACACTGCTTTCATATGAGGTGCCAACACTAGAAATTGCAGCGGTTCATCCAAGAGCACATTGTATCGAACCATGGGTACACCAGAAATTTGACGATATCGTTGGCCCACGAGCGTAGACAACACCGCTATAGAGATCATAAAGGGGAGAGCAGAAAACCTCCAACGAATTGTACGCAGGCATTGCACAAATTTAATTTTTCAGTACCCTCACATGTCTGGACATTTTTTGGCAGTTCACCTTTTACCTACACTGATCTCTGATCATTCTTCAAGCGATGATTTCCTGCACCATTTAGCCTTGGTGAAGTCCATCTGAATGTCAAATAAGGAACATGCATATGAGATGTGTATGTATGAGAGAGAGAGAGAGAGAGAGAGAGAGAGAGAGAGAGAGCTAATCATTAACCTGCTCAATAAGTAGTCTAGGAACACCAAAAAATGTCTGCTTCCAGGTCCTCAATAAGGTCAGTAGAAGGAATGCACATGATCACTATGATTTCAACACTTCTTGAATGTGTTGAGAATGGCTTTTTCCTGGTGGAATAAAAATTAGATCTTCCCATCCTGAATTCTTTTCACTCATCTGCATCATTCATAACAGTCTTCTTAGTAAATCCCATCTGTTTTTCATTTCAAGCATGAGCTTATTGTATTAATCAAGTAATCAGCATTCTACCTCCATTTTTCTGAGAACATCTTCTAGACTTCCAACCTGTCAAAAGAGTATGTGAATTAATAAACAAAACAAGAATGAACTAAGAAAATACATCAGAAAGAAAATAATCAGCAAGCCCTCCCCAGGGAAGGAAACAAAATCAGTCATGACTCATGAGCAATCAAAAGCAACAGTCTCTGATCACTTCCAGTGGGGCAATGCTTCCTTGGTCACACTGATAATAATGGCAATGAAATAAGTGCATTAGTGATTACCATGTTCCATCTTCAACAGATGCTGAGTCCATATGTCCAATGCATTTTATGTATAGCAAACAGTTTAGCATATCTCCACTAAAACAAGAGTCATTCCCAAGCCTTTCACCAATTTAAGTGACCCAATCATTAGTGATATCTACAAGATATACAAAGGTGCATGCGAGCACTAAGAGATATAGTAGAACACTCCCTATATACATCTCCATTTTCACAACCTCAGATGCAAGTTGTTAAAAATCTTTAATATAGATAAAGTCAAGGAAAGAAAACATGCTTATAGAATATAAAAGTTCTTGACTGTTCTGTGGAAGCATCGGCAGACAATTTGACAAACCAAAGCATCCCTAAAAAGGATCTGCCAATATTTAATCCATCCGGAGCTTCTTCCACAAAAGCAATCTCCTTTTATAGGTTGACCACAGCTAAGGGAAGTATGGGGAAAACTAGAGCAAGTTAAAAATGCCTAGTCAGTGATACCATGATATGCTGAGATAAACCTGCTCCTCTCGATGCCCTGGAGACCATTGACAATTCCTTTTCAATATCTTCCTACATAACCATGTCATGGCCAAAGATCAGGTACTCAAGACAACTGATATAGCAAAAGTACCCGTACTAGGAAAAGAATAACATGGCTAAGAGAGCACACCAAACTAACCTTCCGGAAATATATTGGGCAGTAACGTCTGTTCTTTTTCTTGACAACCAAAAGATCAGACTGCAGATCACAAAAAGATGAGAAAAGGCACTACCAATAACTAAATCTAAATTCACATTTACTTATGAATGTGCACCACCGTCATGCAACAGAGGTTGACGGCATAGTCCTCATAAGGCCAACACAGGTGGTGTTGAGCTCGAGGTCAGAATGTATGGCTTCTTAAGATCCTCAGGAATCTACTCTCACACAAAATAGACATTGATTTTCCTAGAAAGATAGTTTCAAAGATCAAACTCTAACATTGCATCATCACTTCAGGCTAGTACTTGTTCCACCATTATTACACTTCTCTTCAAAGGCTCATGAGTGTTAAATAAGTTGCCTTCAACAAAACTTAATTAAGCCTTAAAACAGCTGACAATGACAATTGACTAATGTGACCTATTCTCTAAAAACACTTCGTTGGTGTATGCTGCTTGTGGTTCTCCATAGACATATCAAGCTTATAAAAGGCGTTTGAAGAAAACCAACAGATAAAGGGCTGCAATTAGCGTACCTGGAAAACCGGGACTCCATCGAACCCATTTTTCATATCAGTTGCTTTCACCTACCCGTCAATTGAGATTATAGTCAGCACATCAAATATTTATTGCCGATAGTATCTTTCACAATTTTTTTTACAAATAAACAACAGCATAATATTGTATAACAATATGCTGCACTGCATTGATCCACTCTAAGAAAAGGCTTAAGGCAAAAGCAGAGGGCATTAGCTAGTTCGGGTGTTAACTTTCAAAAATAAGTTTGTATCTATTTGTCATGCACAATGCCAAGTCATTTTCTCCAGTAAGTAGCCATATGTCAAAAGTGGTGCTCAAAAGCTCAGCATATTCTAGTCTATACTATCAGGAATTTTATATAAGATCCCCACTCAATTCAGAGCACGTGATAACATGATTTAGCTGAATTGTGGGATGGTATATTGTGCAAACAAGTTGGACTGAATTAAAGTTGCCACTGACCTCTAATGCATTCTTTATTTGCACTGGATCAGGCATAAACCGGAAAGCAATTCCTTCCACCTTTAGCATGTATACCTACAAGTTGACCGAGGTAAAGAAAAACATTTGAAAAAGAATGCCAAAGCATGCGCATGTAACAATATGAATTAAAATTAAACAATCAGACAGATGCAGCAGCCACACTAGAAAAGTAGTTATTGGCTTTATCACCATACATAACCTTGCCGCACCCCCCGGCGCCCGAGGGTGAAGTAAGCGTTTAGCGCAAGACTCATGGCATCGTTTGAAATCCGAGCTTAATCATCAATAGTAAAAAAGAAAAAGGACATACCGTTTGAGAATTTAATAAATCTATTTACAGTTGTCGACATCGACATCATGGCTCACAGCAAAGCAATTAACATGTCAGAATTAATAATTCTTCAATTCTATTCTAGTAAAAAATTTCGATTATAGTTCTTGACCAAAAAAAAAAAATTTCGATTATAGTTGGATTGGCCCAATAAGGATGTGCTGCTATGGGGAAGTCACTAACCAATTGATTTTCTCTGTCTTCAACCACACAGTACATATGCAAAGGAAAGACTGATTAAGTAGAATCAGCAGATATAAAATCAAAAGTACAACCATTAAAAGTCTTAAGCCTCAATCAATGTCTGCGATATTTTCCACAAGGGGTCACATGTTATAAGATATCCTAAAAGCTTTGTCCTCTTCAGATTCGGAATGCTATTTCAAATTTGTTTGTCTGTAGACAATGCAAAATCAAAAGATAGCAATTCTAGGATATCTGGCTGCCATTGGTGAACACAAAACCAAGATCATCATCCATCCATCGTATTCGTGCAGATGGGTACGTATTTAATATGTATATATATATTTTGTATCTGGGTGTAGAATATGAAAGTTCATGCTAGCGCTTTGCAAGGAAATCTCAATCTGCAAGTTCATTTGCCTAGTTAGGGGGGACCATACCTAAAATACGCTTTTCTAATACCAACTTATTCACATCACATAGTGAAATGAGTATTCAACTATCTAGATTGTGATCACGATTTCCCTATTTGCAAGATGAACCTTTTGCACGAACAAGTATCAGTTATGCATTCCAAAGCGGCAAACAGTCCTCGCCACACAACCTTTGAAAAAAGGCAGCTACTTGCAAAATAGCTTCATATTGCTGCATATTTGAGAATTTAAAAAAAAAAAACAACGAAACCATTCCACAGTAATAGTCATTATATGACATGTCAAAGATAGGCCTAAAGCTATTTGCAGTTCTTGGGATATTCAGGACTCTAAGTGGAGTTGTAGCATGTGCTCTAGTTGGTTCATAGTACGATCAAGCGACTCAAGTCATTTGTTTGTTCTCAATGAGTTCTTGCTTAACTAGCAAAAACCAAGGCAATGAAAAGAACTGCTACGATAGGTTCAGGTGGCAGGCAAATTACAACAATTCCCCATTAATGACATACAAAATACAGTACTATGTCCAAGCTTCGAGCAAAAAGCCACTTTTACAAGAGCATACTTTGAGCGACAGAAGAGATAATTATCTGCAAAACCGGCAAAGGTAATGACGTAGATGATGAAGGAACAATCACCTGGTCAAGAGTGATGGGAACAACCCGAGCCTGACCTTTCAGTTCTCTTCTCCGAAGCCGAACCTGGCATTTCCGTAGAACTCACTCAAGAGAAGCCGAAGATAACAATTCGCGACTAAGAGGAAATCACACTAATCTATCATTTCAAAATTTCGTTCAATTTCCCGAACCTACTATGACTCTGTTTCATCATCGACATAGGAGATAGAAGGTGAACTGAACAACAGAGCACACTAACTTGGGCCAGAAATGATTCTGCATCCTCCTGCCGAAAGCAAAGAAGTCCTATTGATTTGGTTCCATCGGGATCAGAGATGAGCACGAACTCGTTGTTCGAGTTGCTGACGGTGTACACGGCGGTGCCGACGAGGTTCCTCGCGACGCCGGAGGCCGGGGACGAGGCTGTTTTCGCCTGCGCGACGGAAGCGAACGGAGGCGGAGGAGGAGGGGAAAGAGAGCGAAGGAGCCGCCTGGTCGCCGGCGGCGGGGGCGGAGGGAAGTTCGCGGCTAGGGTTCCGGCGAGGCGCTTGGTCTCGTCGAGCCGGCTGGAGAGCTCGGCGCCAAGGCGGAGGCAGTGCTGGTGGATGAAGGTGGAGAGGGAGAGGAGGGGGTTCTGGGAGGCGCAGGGTTTCGGGGACTCCATCGTCGACGACGCAGCCTTCGGCTTTGGCCCTGTCGCTATGGAGAAAGCGAGCGAGAGGGGAGAGAGAGGATGCTGAGCTTCGATATCGTCACCCGAACATCGGTGAAGCTAAAAGACGGCCCAGTAATGCGGCGTCTAGAACGGCAAGGTCGAGGCCGCGTTAATTAGGCACAAGTTAACCCAAATCTATTGCTCCTATAGTGACGTAAAAAATGTATGTTTTTCATAAACATTTTTTAAGAATATTGGATTGATTGTGCCTAAAAGATGGCCCATTTATCTGAATGTATATCATGAGCGCATCGAATACATGTTGGAATATCATAATCAACGCTCGTTAAGTTACGGCTTGTGATGGCAATCCAGAAGCGACCCACGTGGAGCTGGTGGAGTTAGATCAATGTCTATTCCGTTCTTAAAGTTGTAAAATGTTTAGCATAAATTCAATAGGATCATGCTTGTTAAAATATATTAGAGTTAATTAGCATATGCTTTGTCTAATAAAATTTATCTAGACTTAGCATCACTTCTTTTAATAAAATGAATCAATTTATTAAATTTAAGCTCACCTTAATTTTCAATAGCAAGCTTCCAAGGGATCATGTCTTAAGACTTGTAACGAGTCCATGTATTATTCATTATTCAACTAGTTGTAGATTTTATAATGTTTGTACTTTGATGATTAAATTCAATTACTTGAGTGGTTATTTACTATATCACATTCTCAATACTTAGAGTGCTTATTTTTTGTATTGTCTTTTAATAAATTATAAGTTAATTGTTTTGTTAGACTAGTCTAGTTTTAGCTTAGACTTGCAAGAAGTAATCCCACAGAAACAATTGCATGGACACTTAGTGACTTTAATTGACCTCTTAGGTTTTAAATGATGAGCAAGGATGAATGGCCACTTCAGATTTAACAATCAACTAGCTAGGTACTAAAATGACGTTAATAGAAATATTAATGTAAACTAGTCCTCGTATCCTAAAAACTCTGGTTTCATAAGAATCGAAATGATACTCTCGCATTTTGATTGGTTTCTAGTCGCCCCCAATGGGCTAGTGGCGACTCTTATAAATATTTAGGTCGCTAAAGAACTATAGAATTGAAATTTCCAAATGTCACGTGAGGTATGGGCTTGTAAAAGTCGGTGTTTGTAATTGATGAACTATATCAGGTTATGATTAGACGATGCATTCGAGTCATTTTTTAGGAATGCTGATTGGGATCTCTTTATGAGTAACGTCTCTAAACCTGTTTATGTATCCTCCTCCTCGGAAGATTCAGGTAGGACGTGACAACATTATACGTGTTATTTTCATTTATATTTAGAGTTATTATTACGCATGTAAAAGCTCAACATTTTCTCCTTAACACCCCAAACAAGAAAGCCACACGAACTTAGTAATAGACATATTTTCAACTTATTAGAAATATCAACAGTTATTATCACACAAATTACAAAGACATGAGAAAGGGTCGGGTCACCTATCATCTCTGCCTCGATACTAAACCAACACCTAACTCAAGATAGATTGCCCCCATCATCATCACACTCCCTCTATTCTCATTCCAAGGAAAGCATCCTATACATTAAAAAAATGAGGGGAGCTGAAACTTAGTGTTAGAGGAAGATCTATCGATGATTTTGAAAATGACAAAACTCTATGACAAAAGGACAAAACTCTGTGATTTGACTTGGAGTCAACTGTTTTAGTTGTAGCCAAATCTTTATCATCTGGAGAGATGTCAGACTTGGATAGTCTGAAGGTTTTCAGATCTTTAACATCTGAAGATAGTAAGATCTTTAAGATATGAAGGTATCGGACATGTATCATCTGGAAGTCAGATTTGGTAAAATCTGGGAAGTCGGAATTATGACGACTGTTGAGTAAGAGAATATTCTTACGACTTTGATGCTCGTGGATTTCAGACAACATATATATGGACCAACAAGATTGATTATTCCCAAGAATATGAAGTTTATTATTGGCATATTAGATTCTCTGAAGATCGGATAAATGTGGCAAGTATTCACTTATGGAAACCAAGATCCTGATTGTATGGGCGACTAGGATTGACGAACTCTTAACACTATCTGAAGATTACTTGATATACTTATGATTCTGTCCAACGGGTTGATTGGAAGAATTCCTTTTGAAAGTGCCAGCGGTCGTATTGGCATGAATGAATATTTAAGAAAGATATTTCAAGCTGTTTGAAATACGAGATGCTGATAAGAGTTTTATTCCAAAGTTTAGAGTTGCTCATTTACTGTGCACTTATATTGTAAAGAAAAGAGCGTTACACATACTTGTTGTGAGAGCATAAGATTTTGTAAAGTCTTAAAACTGATTTGTACTCTTTCGATTCATAGTGGAATCCAGCCGATAGGCTGTCAGTCTGAGAGAGTGGACTTAGGCTTGAGCTAAGCCGAACCACTATAAACCTTGTGTCTTGTTCTCTACTCTCTTAACTCTTTGTTGTGCTTATAGTCCGTCGTATATCACTCGTATATCACACTTCACACGCTGTGTTTTTACTTACTTCCGCAAAAGTTTTTTAAAATCACCTATTCACCCCGCTCTAGGTGATCGCACTAGATCCTTCAATTGGTATGAGAGCCTCATGCTTGTTTTTGAAGTGTTTTACTTCGAAGTTGATCTATGTCTAATGTGTTTGTGCCAGGAGTGATGGAAGGACAGAACTTTGCTAGAGCACCTTACTTTGATGGAAAGGACTACAACATTTGGAAAAACAAAATGAGAGCATTCCTGAGATCAAAAGATCCATTGGAATGTGATGTTATTGAAAGATGAGTAAATTCCAAATCTACAACAAATTCAGAGAGAAATGCTCTAGAAGTTGGAGAGATGAATCAAGCTGAACTCATCAAAAGACAACACATTGATGCTAAAGCTATTTATTCATTATATTGTGCTTTGTCTCCTACAGAATATAATCGTATCTCTTCTTGTGTAACAGCTAAGGAGATATGAGAAAGGCTGAATATCACCTTTGAAGGAATGGACCGAGTCAAGAAAACAAGAATTAACATTCTACTTGGTCAATACGAAGCATTCA
The DNA here is from genome assembly GCA_019926035.1 of Melaleuca alternifolia. Classification (NCBI taxonomy): domain Eukaryota; kingdom Viridiplantae; phylum Streptophyta; class Magnoliopsida; order Myrtales; family Myrtaceae; genus Melaleuca; species Melaleuca alternifolia. Next base: position 133,915 of record JAGKPW010000097.1, on the reverse strand, counting down.
AAATGAAGTTTGGAGAAAGCACCTCTGATATGTTCAGTCGTTTCATAGAGATTGTCAATGGTCTCTGAAAGATCTAGTGCGATCACCTAAAAGGGGGCTGAATAGGTGATTTTGAAAAGTTTTGCGGAAGAAGCGTGATATATGAGTGATATACGAAGGACTAAAAGCACAAATAGAGAATAAAGAGAGTAGAGATCAAGACACAAGAAATATAATGGTTCAGCTTAACTCAAGCCTACGTCTACTCTCTCGGGCCGACAGCCTATCGGCTGGATTCCACTATGAATCAAAAGAGTTACAAAACAGTTTTAAGACTTCACAGAGTCTTCTGCTCTCTCACAGTAAGTATATGTAACACTCTTTTGTTTATAATGTAAGTGCACAGTAAATGAGCAGCTCTAAACTTTGGAATTATACTCTTGTCAAGCTATCGGGAATATATCAAGTAATCTTTAGATAATGTTAAGAGTTTGTCAATCCCGGTCACCCATACAATCATGATCTTGATTTCCATAAGTGAATACTTGCCATATTTACCAAATCTTCAGAGAATCCAATATGCCAATAATAAACTTCATATTCTTGGGAATAATCAATCTTGTTGATCCATATATATGCTGTCTATAATCTACGAGCATCAGAGTCGTAAGAACATCATCTTACTCAACAATCGTCATAATTCCGACTTCTCAGATTTTGCCAAATCTGACTTCCAGACGATAATAATAAAAATCTGACTATCTTCAAATGTTAAAGATTTGAAAACCTTCAGACTATCCAAGTCTGACATCTCTTCAGATGATAAAGATCTGGTGACTTCCAGATCATACAAGATATGTCAATTCTCCAGATGATAAAAATCTGACCAGAACTAAACACTTAACTCCAAGTCAAATCACAGAGTTTTGTCCTTTTGTCATAGAGTTTTGTCATCTTCAAAATCATCGATAGATCTTCCTCTAACAATCTCATTCTTTTTGATGATGACAAAACGATCCTGCAGATTTTGAAGATATATTTTGCAACATAAAATGTTAGATAAAAACAATATCTTATAAGTGAGATAAAACAGTATATTCTTCATATAATCTGCATCCACAAGACAAAGTTAGTCTTGATAGGTTATAAAACTTTAGAGAAATAAACAATATCCCTGTACGTCCCTGTTACTCAAACAAATCATATAAACGATATTGCAACCAATCAACATCACAAATCATCAATCCATTTATTCAACCAATCAAGCAATCATCTATCCAGTCAACCACATCAAAATTATCTAAAAAGTCAAATCAAACACAGTCAAAGACAAAATCTGCACTTTTCTCCCCTTTTTTGTCATAATCAAAAAGTTTAAGAGAGAGTTTGAGCTCGAACAAAATGAAGATTGTTCAACGACTACACAATCTGCTCCAGCTTCTTGATCGTCTCAATCCACTGATTAATATCCACTTTCTTGTTCAACTGTTGATAGAATTCCTGAATAATAGAGTGGAGAGACTGTATCTGCATGTTGAAGTAGTTGCGATGTTGCAACAATTCAAGCTCCAAATCATATTGACGAGATTTTAACTCAATAATTAGTCCAAGTAATTGTTTAAACTCATTAGAATGATTCGATTGTGAAAGAGCGTTAGCAAAGGCGGTCTGTAGAAGATGATAAAAGGTAGGAGCATTGGCCTATTGATATGAAGGAAAGGATGTACTAACTCCCCCTGTCTTGTTGCCATTTATGTTGCTTTGATCAGTCCATTTTCTGAAGGCAGACTTTTCAACTTCAACTAGTTCCTTGCCCTTGTCATGTGGAGATGGGACATTGATTGAATTCCCATAGTGACGCGACATATATTCAGCAACAGTGAGAATATCATCATTATCAGAATTGTCATCTGAAATGTTTATTGTGTTCCTCGTTAGTCCATTTTCTGAAGGCAGACTTTTCAACTTCAACTGGTTCCTCGCCCTTGTCATGTGGAGATGGGACAGTGATTGAATTCCCATAGTGACGAGACATATATTCTGCAATAGTGAGAGTATCATCATTATCAGAATTGTCATCTGAAATGTTTATTGTGTTCCTCGTTAGTACTGGTGCAAACATGACAGTCTTTCCTTTATCCAAGCGCTTTTCTGATTGGATAGGAGTTGCCAAGACAAGAGGCTTACTTGGCGACTGAGAAATATCTGCGAAACCAGGTAAGCCAACATTCGCTTGTTCAGGCTTCTTTGCTGCAAGACTTGAGAGTCTTCTTGAGGCAGACATTGTTGCAATCGAAAGGACTTCGTTTGATCAAGCAAAAAGTTGAAAAATTTATGGAAAAGAGAAAACGAGAGAAGAAAACAAACTGCTAGGGTTTCAGATGAAAGAGAAGCTTTGAGCGAATAAATAGAATCCCAATCAGTTGAAGGAGTGAGAAAGTGCCTTTCGAAATTCAAAAGAAAACTTTAATTTTGGAAAATAAAATTTCCAAAACAACGATTCAACAATCAAGTGATGCATATATCACGCAATGCTTCAAAGAGGCAAGTGAATGTGCTCTAAGTAACGATCATACCTTAACATGCTAAAAATAAAGATACGTGTTACCTTATGACCGAATGGCGAGAAAATTTATATCATATGGTCCTGAGTCATAAAATACCATAGATGATAGTGTATCAAGACTTGGTCCGTCTGAGATGTTCGTAAGATCTGAAGCATCGTAAGATCTGGAACATCGTAAGATCTGAATGTTGTAAGATCAGAAGCGTCATAAGATATGAAGTATCATAAGATCTGAATCTTGTAAGGTATAAAGCGTCATAAGATCTGAAATGTTGTAAGGTCTGAAGGGTCATAAGATCTCAAGCATCATAAGATCTGAAGCATCGTAAGATCTGAAACTTAATCATTAGGAGATAAAATATTCAACTTGCTATGAATGAGTTCAAATGAATTCTTATCCAAGGCTTTTTGTAAAGATATCTGCCAGTTGATTCTTAGAATCAATGAAGGTGACTTTGACATCCTTTTTCTCCACATGATCCTGTATAAAGTGATGTCTAATTTTAATGTGCTTTGCTCTAGAGAGCAAGATAGGATTCTTAGTTAAATCCATAGCACTGGTGCTATCGTACCTAATTTTAATACATGAGCTTGAAATTTTGAAGTCACACAGTTGTTGCTTCATCCATAAAATCTATAAACAACAACTTCCAAGAGCAACGTATTTTGGCTTTACTGTTGAAAGAGCAATAGTGTGTTGCTTTCTTGACAGTCATGAGATAAGTCGTTCACCCAGCAGCTGACAAGTACCCGAAGTACTCTTTCTGTTTAACTTACAGCTTGCTAAATCATCATATGAATATCTAAGTAATGTGAAATCCCCATCTTTTGGATACCATAATCCAAACTTTGATGTTGTTGCCACATATTTTATAATTCTCTTCACAGCACTTAGATGTGACTCATTTGGATTGGATTGATATCTTGCACATAAACACACACTAAACAAAATGTCAGGTTTAGATGCTGTTAGATATAAAAGAGATCCAATCATACTCCTGTAAAGTCTTTGATCAACTTGTTTTCCATCAATATCTTCATCAAGTTTCAAAGTACTTGACATGGGTGTCTCTGTCTTCTTGCAGTTTTCTAAGCCAAATTTTGACACAATCTTATTGGCATACTTTTCCTCTGATTGTTTGACTTGTAGTCCCAGGAAGAATGTCAATTCTTTCATCATACTCATTTCGAACTCATTCTGCATTACTTTGGAAAAATTCTTGCAAAGTGTTTTATTTGAGGAACCAAAGATAATATCATCAACATATATTTGAATTAAGACAAAATCTTTGCCTTCAGTCTTGACAAACAAAGTTATATTTACTTTGCCTTTCTTAAAGCCATTCTCAAGTAGGAATTTACTTAACCTTTCATACCAAGTTCTGGGAGCTTGTTTCAGACCATAAAGTGCCTTCTTTAGTTTGTACACATGATTAGGCTTCTTCAGATCTTCAAAATTATGAGGTTGCTTTACATACACATCCTCTTGTATGAATCCATTCAGGAATGCACTCTTGAAATTCATTTGGAATAACCTGAAATTTTTGTAACAAGTAAAGATAAACAATAATCGAATAGCTTCTAACCTTGCCATTGGTGCATAAGTTTCATCATAGTCAATTCCTTCTTGTTGAGAGTATCATTTTGCTACCAGTTTGGTTTTGTTTCTGACAACTTTGCCTTCCTCATCCAATTTATTTCTGAACACTCATTTGACTCCAATGATAGATTTTCCTTTTGGTTTTGGGATTAACTCCCAAACATCATTGATTGCAAATTGTCTGAGCTTATCTTGAATAGCCTCAATCAAACTTTTATCAAATAGTGCTTTGTCTATACCTTTTGGTTCAACTTTAGATAAAAGTGCTACTGCATTGGATTTTTCATGTCTCTGTGCCCTTGTTCGAACTCTTTTATTAAGATCACCAATAATAAGTTCAGTTGGATGATTGGACTTTTGTTTCCAGTTTGATCTAAGAATTCTTTTGGACTCAGATGAAAGAGTTTCATCCTCTTGTTGTTGAGCTTCCTCAGGTGAGTTCATGGTTGAGAAGTCTTGAGAATGATTTGGAATAACAAGATGTGGTTAAAGTGAATGTAATTGAGTATCTTCATGAAACTTAACATTCATCGACTCTTCCACAGTTTGAGTCCTTTTGTTAAAGACTTTGTAGGCTTTGTTTGTCATGGAGTATCCAAGAAAGATTCCTTCATCTGACTTCATATCAAACTTACCAACATTATCATTAGGATTCTTAAAGCAATTGCAATAAAAAATACGAAAGTAGGAAACAATAGGTTTCTTATCCTTGTAAATTTCATAAGGCGTCTTCTCTAGGATAGGCCTGAGATAAACTCTGTTGCTAATGTAACAAGCTGTAGATACAGTTTTAGCCCAGAATTGAGAAGGCATGTAACTCTTTATCAGTAGAGTTCTGGCCATCTCTTGCAATGACATGTTCTTTCTTTCTTTCTACAACTCCATTTTGTTCAGGTGTATATGGAGATGAAAACACACGTTGGATTCCTGTATCATCACAAAACTTGACAAAATCTTGATTCTCAAATTCTCTTCCATGATCAGTACGAATTCGTGAAATAGTATAACCTTTCTCATTTTGAACTTTCTTGGCAAAGTTGGAGAAGTAAGTGATAGCATTAGATTTACTTCACTTACTTGCCAGGAAATAAACCCAAGTGAACCGAGAGTAATCGTCAACTATTACTAGACAATAAGTCTTGCCTCCAATACTCTGAGTTCGAGTAGGTCCAAACAAATCCTTGTGAAGCAGCTGTAAAACATGGTCAGTTGATACTTGATTTATCAACTTATAAGAACTTCTGACATGTTTTCCCAACACACATGATGTGCACGAATTGCTCTTTTGAAATGCTAAACCAGGAAGGCCACGAACAATCTTTTTAGAAGAAATCTTGGCAATATGTTTCATGTTAGCATGTCCAAGTCTTTTATGCCACAGATTTATCTCATCCTGAACGGATAACAAATACTGCGAGCTATCTGGATTTACATCAAGTAAATAGATATTTCCATGATGCTTACCCGAGAAGGATTGTGAAGTTTCCTTGCTAGAACCATAACACATACCTTCTTGAAACTGAATTTTGTAACCAGTATCACATAGTTGACTAATACTGATAGGATTTAGTTCAAATCTTTTACCAAAGAAACATCCTTGATAGTCAGATACCCAATTTGCATAGTTCCACATCCAACTATCTTTTCTTTGCTTTTACCTCCGAAAGAGACTTTCTCTCCTTCTGCTCTGCCTAACTCAACAAAGCAGCTTGAATCACCTGTCATATGCCTTGAACATCCACTGTCCAGGTACCACTTTGTTTTGCTCTTAGTGGTAACCTGTCTTGTATAGTTAGAATAATCAAAGTTTGACCAATTTTTTTTTCACTGATCTTCTCAACAAAGGACAATCTCTTTTAAGATGTTCTGAGCAATTGCAGTTGGAGCACTTTAAAGAACTTCTTCCAACAGGTTTTATAAAAACTTTTTGAAAATGATTTTTGTAAACAACCTTTGAAGGTTTTCGTTCAAGCCTTTCCTCTACCTTCGGAAAATCGATTAAAGGAATAGTTTTAGGAGTCATGCCCAAACCAGCTTTATTAAAATAGGGTGTTTGAATTGAGAGAAGTTTGTCAAGCTTTTCAGAACTATTTGAAAATTTCTTTGAAAGATTTAAAAAGTTTGCTTTGAAACAGACAACTTGCTTCTCAAGAGAATTTGACTTCTCCTTCGTAGCAGCTAGTTTTTCACTTAAACTTTCAAATTTTTCAGACCAAACATTTTCATGCTTTTGAAGTCTCAAGTTTTCTTTCTTGAGCTTAGAAATTCTTTTCAAAGATGATTCCCAACTAGAGCATAACTCATCAATGTATTTGGATACTTTAGCAGGAATTTGAAAGTTACTGACCTCATTATCCTGATCTGAACCTGAATCAGATCACTCCATGATTCTGCTTTGAGTGCTTTCTTGTGTTTTTCACTTCTTCCATTGCTTCGCTTCAGTAAAGGACAATTGGGTTTGATATGTCCTTTCTGCCTAGAGTTGCAACATGTTGCACTGTTGTTGGATTCATTGTTCCAAGACTGCCTATTTTGAGAGTTCTGTTTAGGCTGTCTTCTCTGAAAATTTTGCTCTGGTTGTCTTCTTTGGAAATTTTGAGAGTTAGAATTTCCTGAGTTGAATCTTCTTCCTCTATTGTTCAATTTCTTGAACTTCTTCATTAGAAGATCCATCTCTTCATCATCCAAGGTTTCACTTGGTCCTGCATCACGAAGGACTTCATTAGATTTTAAAGCTATGGATTTCTTACCTTTCAAGTCTGATTATTCATTAGATCTTTCCACTTCGTAAGATTGGAGAGTTCCAATCAGCTCATCAACAGAGAAAGTTTGAATCCTCTTTGTCTCTCTGATAATGATTTTCACTTGGTCCTATTCACTTGAGAGTCCATGTAGTAATTTGTTGACTTTCATTGGTCCAGAAATAATTTGATCTTGATATGCGAGGCCATTGACAATCTCTATGAATCGACTGAACATATCAAAGATGCTTTCTCTAGCTTCATTTTGAATGCTTTGTATTGACCAAGTAGAATGTTGATTCTTGTTTCCTTGACTCGGTCAGTTCCTTCAAAAGTGATATTCAACCTTTCCTATATCTCCTTAGCCACAAGAAGAAATACGATTATACTCTGTAGGAGACAAACCACAGTATAATGATTACATAGCTTTAGCATCAATGTGTTGTCTTATGATGATTTCGGCTTGATTCATCTCTCCAGCTTCTACAGCATTTCTCTCTGAATTTGTTGTAGACTTGAGATTCACTCATCTTTCAACAACATCCCATTTTAGTGGATCTTTTGATATCAGAAATGCTCTTATTTTGTTTTTCTAGATGTTGTAGTCCTTTCCATCAAAGGAAGGTGTTCTGGCAAATTTCTGTCCTTCCATCACTCATGATACAAACACACTAGACATTGATCTTTAGCTCAGAAGTAAAACACTTCAAAAACAAGCACGAGACTCTGATACCAATTGAAAGATCTAATGCGATCACCTAGAGGGGGATGAATAGGTGGTTTTGAAAAGTTTTTCGGAAGTATGAAATACATAGCGTGTGAAGCGTGATATATGAGTGATATATGAAGGACTAAAAGCACAAATAGAGAGTGAAGAGAGTAGAGATCAAGACACAAGAAATATAGTGGTTCGGCTTAGCTCAAGCCTACGTCTACTCTCTCGGGCTGACAGCCTATCTGCTGGATTCCACTATGAATCAAAAGAATTACAAAATAGTTTTAATACTTCACAGAGTCTTCTGCTCTCTCACAGCAAGTATATGTAACACTCTTTTGTTTGCAATGTAAGTGCACAGTAAATGAGCAGCTCTAAACTTTGGAATTATACTATCGTCAGTGTCTTTTTGAACAACTTGAAATATCTCCCTTAAATACTCCTTCATGCCAATACGACCGTTGGCACTTTCCAAAAGAATTCTTCCAATTAACCCGTTGGACAGAATCGGGGAATATATCAAGCAATCTTTAGATAGTGTTAAGAGTTTGTCAATCCCGATCGCCCATACAATCAGGATCTTGGTTTCCATAAGTGAATACTTGCCATATTTACCAGATCTTCAGAGAATCCAATATACCAATAATAAACTTCATATTCTTGGGAATAATCAATCTTGTTGATCCACATATATGCTGTTTGTAATCCACAGGCATCGGAGTCGTAAGAACACCCTCTTACTTAACAGTCGTCATAATTCCGACTTCCCAGATTTTGCCAAATCCGACTTCCAGACGATTCATGTCTGATACCTTTAGATGATAAAGATCTGACTATCTTCAGATGTTAAAGATCTGAAAACCTTCAGACTATCCAAGTCTGACATCGCTCCAGATGATAAAGATCTGGTGACTTCCAGATCATACAAGATCTACCAATTCTCCATATGATAAAGATCCGATCACAACTAAACACTTGACTCCAAGTCAAATCACAGAGTTTTGTCTTTTTGTCATAGAGTTTTGTCATCTTCAAAATCATCGATAGATTTTCCTCTAACAGTCTCGCATATCAAGATCAAATTATTTCCAAACCAACGAAAGTCAACAAGTTACTACGTGGACTTCCAAGTGAATGGGACCAAGTGAAAATCACTATCATAAAGACACAGAGGATTCAATCTCTCTCTGTTTATGAGCTAATTGGAACTCTTCAGTCTTACGAAGTGGAAAGATCTGATGAACAGTCAGACTTGAAAGGTAAGAAATCCATAGCTTTAAAGTGTAATGAAGACCTTCCTGATGCAGGACCAAGTGAAACCTTGGATGATGAAGAGATGGCTCTTCTAATGAAGAAGTTCAAGAAATTGAACAACAGAGGAAGAATATTCAACTCAAGAAATTGTAGCTTTCAAAATTTCCAGAGAAGACAGCTAGAGCAAAATTTCCAAAGAAGATAGCCTAGACATAACTTTCAGAACAAGCATTCTTGGAACAAAGAATCCAACAATGATGTAACGTGTTACAACTGTAGGCAGAAATGACATATTGAACCCAACTGTCCTTTACAGAAGCGAAATAATGGAAGAAATGAAAAACACAAGAAAGCACTCAAAGTAGAATCATGGAGTGATGTTGACAGTGATGATGAATTTGGGAACATCTGCTTGATAGCACGATCATATTCGAATTCAGAAGCAAGTTCTGATTTAGATTCAGATTCAGATCATGATGATGAAGTCAGTAATTTTAAAATTCCTGCTAAAGTGTCCAAGTACATTGATGAGTTATGTTCTAGTTTGGAATCATCTTTGAAAAGAATTTCTGAGCTCAAGAAGGAGAACTTGAGACTTCAAAAGCAGGAAAATGTTTGGTCTGAAAATTTGAAGGTTTAAGTGAAAAACTAGCTGCTACGAAGGAAAAGTCAAATTCTCTTGAGAAGTAAGTTGTTTGTCTCAAAGCAGACTTTTCAAATCTTTCAAAGAAGTTTTCAAATGGTTCTGAAAAGCTTGATAAACTTCATTCAATTCAAAGACCCTATTTTAATAAAGCCGGTTTGGGTATGACCCCTGAAACTATTCCTTTAATTGATTTTCCTAAAGTAAAGGAAAAGCTGGAATGAAAACCTTTAAAGGTAGTTTACAAAAATCACTTTCAAAGAGTTTTTGTAAAACATGTTGGAAGAAGTTCTTTGAAGTGCTCCAAATGCAATAGTTCAGAACATCTTGAAAGAGATTGTTTCGTGTTAAAAAGATCAGTGAATAGAAACTGGTCAAACTTTGCTTATACTAACTATAAAGGACCTAAGAAAATTTGGGTACCAAAGAAAAAGTGAGTACTTTTTTTGTTAACAGGTTACCGCCAAGAGTAAAACAAAGTGGTACCTGGACAATGGATGTTCAAGACATATGATAGGTGATTCGAGCTGCTTTGTTGAGTTAGTCAAAATAGAAGGAGGGAAAGTCTCTTTTGGAGGAAAAAGTAAAGGAAAGATAGTTGGATGTGGAACTGTGCAAATTGGGAATCTGATTATCAAGGATGTTTCTTTGGTGAAAGGTTTGAACTATAATCTTATTAGTATTAGTCAACTGTTTGATGCTAGTTACAAAATTCAATTTCAAGAAGGCATTTGCTATGGTTCTTGCAAGGAAACTTCACAATCCTTCTCAAGTAAGTGTCATGGAAATATCTATCTATTTGATATAAATCCAGATAGTTCGTAGTGTCTATTATCTATTCAGGATGAGATAAATCTGTGGCAAAGAAGACTTGGACATGCTAACGTGAAGCAGACTGCCAAGATTTCTTCCAAGAAGATTGTTCGCGGCCTTCTTAGTTTGGCATTTCAAAAGAGCAATTCTTGCACAACCTGTGTGTTTGGAAAACAGGTCAGAAGTTCTTATAAGTTGATAAATCAAGTATCAACTGACCATGTTTTACAGCTGCTTCACATGGAATTGTTTGGACCTACTCGAACTCAGAATATTGGAGGCAAGACTTATTATCTGGTAATAGTTGACGATTGCTCTTGGTTCACTTGGGTTTATTTCTTGACAAGTAAGTCTGATGCTATCACTTACTTTACCAAGTTTGTCAAGAAAGTTCAAAATAAGAAAGGTTATACTATTTCACGGATTTGTACTGATCATAGAAGAGAATTTGAGAATCAAGATTTTGCCAAGTTTTGTGGTGATACAGGGATCCAACATGTGTTTTCATCTCCATATACGCCTGAACAAAATGGAGTTGTGGAAAGGAAGAACAGGTCATTGCAAGAGATGGCCGAAACTCTGCTGATAGAGAGTTACATGCCCTCTCAATTTTGGGTTGAAGTTGTATCTACAACTTGTTATATCATCAACAGAGTTTATCTCAGGCCTATCTTAAAGTAGACACCTTATGAGATCTTCAAGAATAAGAAACCTATTGTTTCTTATTTTTGTATTTTTGGTTGCAATTGCTTTATACTGAATAATCATAATGACCATGTTGGTAAGTTTGATATGAAGTCAGATGAAGGATTCTTTCTTGGTTACTCCATGACCAGCAAAACCTATAGAGTTTTCAACAAAAGAACTTAGATTGTGGAAGAATCAATGAATGTCAAGTTCCATGATGATGCTCACATACATTCACTTCAACTGCAGCTTGATATTCCAAATCATTCTCAAGACTTCTCAAACTTGAACTTACTTGAGGAAGGGTCGTCCTTCCTTTTCCAACAATTGGTCCCAAGTAGCTCCAAATTGAAAGGAACTTTAAGTCGATAAGTAGATTCTAACGTCACTGACCTAAAGAATGACTGTGAACATCTAAAAATCTGTAAGCATCCATCCGGGTCTGCTTAAACTCTTCAGTTTTAGACAAAACAGCATGAAATTTAGCGTTAATCAGATAGAAGCCATGGCTCCTCGTAATATCGGAGGAAATGTAATGAGGAAAAGAGAACAAACATTACCAGAGTCTAAAGGGTCTCTCTGCTCAGAAGCTCGGGGGGAAGAGAGAGAGAGAGAGAGAGAGAGGAGAGGATCGAGTCCTCCGATGGACCGATGGTTGGACCATGGATTTCGGGACTCCTGGATCGCAGGAGGGGCGGCCAAAGGATGGGGGAAGGTGGGACCTACTGCGGATAATATATAAGGTCCATAACATATTGTACTATTTCATAAATATTGAAAAGTGAGATAGAAATATAAATAATCTCTAAATTTTGATTCAACAAGTAATGTAATTTTAATTTATTTAATATAATTTATGAAAACTTTCAATATTCTCATACAATTCAAGTAGTATGTTAATTATAGTCGAAAAGTTAGAGATTTATGCTCAATAAAGTAAAAGAAAAATACAACAAAAAATCCTAAACTATACTTTCGATGTTACATTTATTTTAAACTTTTTTGTGATGTCAAATATCCCGAACTTGTGCTTGTGTGATAGATTTACCCTAATTCTTTTTGTGACATTAAAAACCATGAATTTATATCTCTGTGACACATTTATTCTAATTTTTTAATTTTACCTCCACTTTGTCGGGCGAGCTAAAGTCAGTGAGGGCCACTGAAGCTCGCCCCATAGCGAGGGCTTTGCAGCCCTCGCCTAGGTTCTTCGCACCTTGCCCATATCTAGTTAAGGTAGCCTCACCTGTGTTTATGAAGGGCCTTGCCCAATTTTGGGTAAGGTCAAGGCAAGGGTGGCAAGCCCTAGCCAGCCATCGACAAGGGCTTCGTGGCCCTCGCTGATCTCAGCTCATCGGTCATAAGAAGAAGAAAAAGATTATAGAATAAATATATCACATAGATATAAGTTTATAACTTTAATATCATATTTAGCGTAAATATGTCATAAAAAGACAAGTTCATGATTTATTATGCCACAGAAAAAAAATTATTGTAAATGTGTCGCTTATGGTATAATTTAGTATTTTTGGTAGTATTTTCTCTAAATTAAAATTTCAAAGACAACATTGCACATTGAGATAAATTTAATGAATTTTATTGCACATTGGATCAAACTTGACGAATTATCTACATCATTTTCCCTTAGTCAGTTCAGCAACGAGTAAAAAAAAATGATTTACACTTTCACTACTCAATAATTAACATACAGGAAATTCAATTGATAGATACATGTGTCATCCATCTAATAATTGATGTGAATGTATATTTATACCAATATTGGACCTAATAATCCTAATCATCCATAATGTCAAGAGATGGAGCAATTATCACAACGCACGAAACTCTGCTAGGATTATGGGTGAACATCTATCCCGTGTCGACTTTGGAATAAGATCAGACCAAACTGGCCGAACTATTATGTTAACGATTAGGTTTTTAAGCGTAAAAACTTGAAATGGGCCATGGCCGCTTCAATTCTCAAGTTAATGGTATGAATTGCCAGATCTGTCCAGCCTGTTCTATTTAAACCGGTTTAACACCTTAAATTAAACAAACTAAAAATATTATAAAGTTGAGTAGCAGATCCCATGACCTCCGTGTATGAGATGAGAGTGCATTTCCAGTCATCAACTAACCCAAAGACCACTAGGCATTATTGAATAAAACATGTACAATACATATAACTTGATTTGACAAAATAGATCGATTTCTAGTATAACCATTTTAGTTCCCCATTCAGAGAAACCGGAAGCGAGATCAATAGAATAAGTTCCAGCTCGAAGCCTTAGAATCGATCCATTTTAAAATCAATTATCCTTAATTGGGTTTCTTTTCAATTAAGAAAAAGAAAAGAGAGATTTAGGTTTCGAGATCGCTATAAACGATCCAACTCAACAATAAAGCCCTTTTGCCCTATTGACCCCAAGATCAATTCAATTATTCGATAGATCGAGTCATATACATCTAACATAGCATCTGAAAAATAGAATATTTGGATATTCTGTGCTTTTAACTTAACGAGAGGAGCCTTTCTTTTTTCCAACTGTAGAAGTTCAAAGATTTTGCAAGCAGTGAAAGAGACTTTAGCACGTTTAATACATTTAACTTCGATGAAAGAAGCATATCTTCTTCAAGTGGAAGTTCGAAATTTTATTAAATGGAAGTGAATATTTTAAGATTTCTGTTAAAGTCTCAGTATGATTGTGAAGATCCCGTTACATTATATACTTTAAATTGTAAAAAATAAAGTAGGAACGACGGTCATTTTTGTAGAATAATATTTCAAAATATATGTAAATCCATAGTGATTCGTAGTAAATGTGCAAACTGAATTTCTTTATGTTAGGCACAACGGTGCTCAATTATTATCTTTCAAGTTGATAAGTAAGAGTGAAAAAGAAAATCCTTTTTGTTGATTTACTTTGATCTTACATCCGCTAAAGAAATAGAGTGGTACAAAAAGTTGGCTTCTGATATTAGTTTTAAAGTAAGCTTATCATTGACTTTTTTATTATGTCGAGTATTTTTAGGTAAGTAGTAATTCATTCATATAATGTGATAAAATACATACGTGCTACGTTTATCTATCCGACCCGTCGTTATACTTCATTACATTTAAGCTTTGCCTTATTTATCGTGAATATCTTTTTCGAAGTTGGTCCTATATTTTATATCTTTAATATAAGCTCGTGCTAATAATTTTTATCATGCGCGAAGTCATTTTCATAGTAAGACTAATCAATGCCTCTCCAGCAGGACAATTGCCAATTTGGTCCTCAATCTTTTGCTACTTTGCCAAATAAGTCCTAAACCTTTTTTTTTTGCGCCAAATAAGTCCTAAACCTTTTACAACTTTGCTGAATAAGTCCTTCCGGAGGATTTTGGCCGGAAAATGCTGACGTGGCGACGACGTGGTGGATCGGACCTCGCCGGAGACTCGCCAGCGACGACGTGGCGGTGATGTGGCATAAAAAATTAAAAAATTAAAAAAATTCAAAAAATTCAAAAAAAATTAAAAAACCTACTTGGCCCGCGAGCTCTGGTGGCCGGCAGAGCTCGCCGGCCACTCCAGTGGCCGGGCCGGCCCTCGCCCAGATCTGCATGCGAGGGACCTCCCTCGCTGCAGATCGGTTCCTCCCTCGCCGGCCGCGGGTTGGCCTGGCCATTGGAGTGGCCGGCGACCTCCGTCGGCCATCGGAGCTCGCCGGCCAAGTAGGTTTTTTTATTTTTTATTTTTGAATTTTTTTTCTAATTTTTGAAATTTTTGGAATTTTTGGAATTTTTTAATTTTTTATGCCACGTCACCGCCACGTCGTCGCCGGCAAGTCTCCAGCGAGGTCCGGTCTGCCACATCGTTGCCACGTCAGCATTTTCCGGCCAAAATCCGCCGGAAGGACTTATTTGGCAAAGTTGCAGAAGGTTTAGGACTTATTTGGCATAAAAAAAAGGTTTAGGACTTATTTGACAAAGTAGCAAAAGGTTGAGGACCAAATTGGCAATTGTCCCCCTCTCCAGCTAAGGGACATAACTCAAGAAGATAAATGCGGGGCACATGTCATAATAAATTGTCAAAGGTAAGAAAATATCTGGTCAAATCAATCTTTGAATTGACATTAAACAAAAACCCACGCACAAGCAAACTAATAGTAACAATAGAATATATATTTGGATTCTTCAAACTTTGTGAACTTGACTTGACGCACAAGAGATATTGTCAATGTTGGTGTTCATCTCACATTACGCCTTGTCCAGGCACAACCTGTGCATGTCCTAGGCACAACGATATAACATATGCAAAGAGTTGGTAATAAATTCATCCATCTTTCCAGTGCTCTCAATTCAAACATACTTATTTGTCATAATTTTCCTTGAGAATCAACCCAAACTGAACTATGCAAGACCCATTCTCGAGTGAACTGGCTAGATGGTTCCGTTTTTGGGTAAATCGATTATTCACTTAATTTCATCTCATTTTACAAAAAATACAATGAAGGAGATTCCATCCTAGGCAACCCAAGAAGACTCCAAAATGCTTCTAGCACTGTAAAAGAAAGCTGATGTGCAAAGTCATGCCAAAAGTAAGTTCAATATATTCTATAATTGAAAAAAAAAAGAAAAAAGAATAAGACATCTCTCCGGTCTGCTTCAAAGGTTCATGCTTTAACCAATTCTAAAAACCTAGAACTGAACCTTTACTTGAAGGATTCTAGTTTCTTGATAGGAAAAGGATCTATCCTAGAATCGATCATCCATATCCTAGTCTCCTTTTATCTAAAAGCAGTTAGAGACTGCTCGGGCTGTATTCTCAGATCAAGAAAATTGTTGCTGACATCTTGTGAAGTGGAAGCCTGGGAGGACAAATGCAACACAAAAGTTTTCTTTTAAAGCTGTACTTTATTGGTTCTGATGGAGGAAACGTAAACTGCAAGTCATTTTCTGGGTAGCACTTCTTACTTCGACTGAAAGATACAGCAGGGAAGGAGGGCTAACGTCTGTATTGATCCTAGTTAGTAAAAATCATTCGGAACCAAACGAAAGTAAGTCTTAGGAACAATCGCGTGACAAAACTTCCCACCTTAAAATCCAGAAGAAATTTCAAATCTTGACTTTAATTTTCTGTCCGTTGGAGATGATCCGCTGAAAGATATGCCAGGGATAAAGAACTGAAAGTCAATACTCGTTGTCGTGAGCAAATCAGATGGGATGAAATATATTAGGATTAATCGACAGTTCTCATCTTCGTGATGAAAAAGGGCATTTGTCAAAGATGAAAGATGAATTTCCCGATGAGAACTGGTTTCCGCTTGATACGGACTAAGACCATGTGCACTAGATTCGCGGACAATAAGAAACAAGAGGAATGCGTGCATGAATTCATTATATGAGTTTCTATTTGACAAGTGATGCCACCCTTTATTGACTTCACAAAGGTGTTGCATGGACATCAATGATCTTTCAAATCCATAAGACTATTAGTAAGGTGAAGATGAGCGTCATCACCAAACGAGCTTAAAGAAACGGGCCGAGGACTACTTTTATTGCTAAACGAAATTGATCCATAAGAGATAGAAGAGACAGCCGGATTAGTCGAGTTATAAATGTGCGACAATTAATTTGCTTTTCAATAAGTAGAAAGTTGCAAAAGAGATGCCAAGCAGAGGAAGTATTTGATCGCGGGTTTCCAAGTTTGGATGAGGAAGGCTTAGGGGTGTGCATCAGTTTTGGTCCAACCCGATAACTAGTCTGGTTTCCAGTTCCACATGAGTAGCCATCTTCATCAATGGACCAGCATGACTTCTTAAATATTTTTATTTTTTATTATGAAGCAAAACCATTTCAACATGGGTAAACTCCCACTTATAGAGAATAAAAGAAAAAAAATCGCCGTTTTTGGGACTGAACCTAGAACCAGAACCAATGGGCTGGTTCCACAAAGTAAGAATGCACCTTGCTTGATCCGGTTCCAGGGTGGGAACCAAACCACCCGAGAATCGATCACCCTAGAATGTCCTACTTTTGATGAGATATTGAAAGATTAATTTGACAAGTTGTATGAATATTAGGGTATTATTCGCGATGCCAAGAGAGCAACATCCTAGGAAGAGTACTGCACTGGTTAATGGTTATTTAGGGGCTGTTTGGTAACCATTCTGGTTCTTGATTTCTCGTCCCCGGACTAGTTTGGGACGAGAAACCTGTTTGGTAAATGTCTATAAAATTTCTGTTCATTGGATGAAAAAAAAGGCCAGGGATGACTTTGGGACAAGAAATTAGAACCAAAATTTTTTTGGTTATGTGTTTCTCGGACAAGAACGAACAGTGCCGAGAAAGAGAACCGATTTCACTGAACTCCTTCTACGCTCGCACAAAGCACAGAGACAGAAGGAAGCACAAAGACAGAAACCCACGATCTGCTCCTCCATTCCACCTCATCTGCTCGCACCGGTCTAGCCTCCTCCTCCTCCTCCACCGGCGCTAGGGTTTTGCACTCACAATCGCGGCCTCCTCCTCCTCCTCCCTCCGACTTCTCTCCTTTTTGATTCCCCGAGACTCGGCCCCAACAAATCCGAAGAAACCCTAAGGTATGTTCTTCCTTTTCCCTCATCGCAAGCCTCGTTATCGTTAGCGCCGGAGGTAATCATCGGCGTCCTCCTCTCTTTCTTTTCTTCATCCTCCTCCTCCGACGAGCACGATGATTCGGCGCTTCGAACAGTCGCAGTGATGCAGCACCGACGAGCTGCTTGCATTGACATCGTCGTGGCCCTCCGATTTGCTCAATTTCCAATTTTTTCCCTTCTGTTTAATCCTGATTTGGCTCGTTGGAAATCGGAGGAGCGATGGTTATCTGTGACACCGCCGTGTTCTCTCGAAGGCACATCGGTTTTTGGTCGGAATTCTTAATGGGTCTTGAGTCGCCGAGATGGGGAGAGCCGAGTGTGTGCTGTGCTTTTGTACGCTTTGAAGGCCGGCGCTTTTGATGCTGTGCGATTGCCCTAGCGGGGTCCGCGTGTGGGCGATTCGCAGTCGTCGGGTTTGATTGTTTAGTGATTTGCAGTGGTGGGATTTTGATTTGATATGGGTAGGTGTTTCTCTTGTTTTGGATCATCCAAGGGCAAGGAGGGGAGTGGAGTGAAGGAAATGAGCAAGAAGGATTCAGCTAAAGAAGCCTCAGCTGCTCACTCTCATCATGCGAGCAGAGTCAGCTCAGGTAAAGCGAAAGGTCTTCCTTTTTGAGCTTTTCCTTGATATTCATGAATTGTTTTTACGTCTTGTTCTGAATTTGCTTGATCAATGGGCATTAGTTCTTGCCGTCTTTGCGGTCAGTCTTTTTTTCCTACTTAAGCTAATTGTGGCTTTGGTGTCAGTTCTAATTTGATCCGATGCATCCATGGTTAATCTCTCCTGGGGAATTGAGGTGTCTTGTTTCTAGACTGTTTCAATGCTCAGCGCCACTAACAGATCTCAAAAACAATCACTGGCCCTGAGCATTGAAATAATCTAGAAACAAGACATCTCAATTCCCCAGGAGAGATTAACCATGGATGCATCGGATCAAATTAGAACTGACACCGAAGCCACAATTAGCTCAAGCAGGAAAAAAAGACTGACCACAAAGACGGCAAGAACTAATGCCCATTGATCAAGCAAATTCAGAACAAGACGTAAAAACAATTCATGAATATCAAGGAAAATCCCAAAAAGGAAGACCTTTCGCTTTACCTGAGCTGACTCTGCTCGCATGATGAAAGTGAGCAACTGAGGCTTCTTTACTTGAATCCTTCTTGCTCACTTCCTTCACTCCACTCCCCTCCTTGCCCTTGGATGATCCAAAACAAGAGAAACACCCACTCATATCAAATCAAAATCCCACCACTGCAAATCACTAAACAATCAAACCCAACGACCGCGAATCACCCACACGCGGACCCCGCTAGGGCAATCGCACAGCATCAAAAGTGCCGGCCTTCAAAGCGTACAAAAGCCACAGCACACACTCGGCTCTCCCCATCTCGGCGACTCAAGACCCGTTGAGAATTCCGACCAAAAACCACCGTGCCTTCGATAGAACACGGCGGTGTCACAGATAACCATCACTCCTCTGATTTCCAACGAGCCAAATCAGAATTAAACATAGGGGAAAAAATTGGGAATTAAGCAAATCGGAGGGCCACGACGATGTCAATGCTAGCAGCTCGTCGGTGCTGCATAGCTGCGGCTGTTCGAAGCGCCGAATCGTCGTGCTCGTCGGAGGAGAAGGATGAAGAAAAGAAAGAGAGGAGGACGCCGATGATTACCTCCGGCGCTAACGATAACGAGGCTTGCGATGAGGGAGGAGGAAGAAAATGACTTAGGGTTTCTTCGGATTTATTGGGGCCAAGTCTCGGGGAATCGAAAAGGAGAGAAGGCGGAGGAGGCCGCGATTGTGAGTGCAAAACCTTAGCGTCGGCGGAGGAAGAGGAGGAGGCCAGACCGGTGCGAGCAGAGGAGGTGGAATGGAGGAGCAGATCGTGGGTTTCTGTCTTTGTGCGTCCTTCTGTCTCTGTGCTTTGTGCGAGCGTAGAAGGAGTTCAGTGAAATCGATTCTCTTTCTCGGCACTGTTCGTTCTTGTCCGAGAAACACATAACCAAAAAAATTTTGGTTATGATTTCTTGTCCCAAAGTCATCCTTGGCCTTTTTTTATCTGAGGAATAGAAATTTTATAGACATTTACCAAACAGGTTTCTCGTCCCAAACTGGTTCGGGGACGAGAAATCAAGAACCAGAATGGTTACCAAACAGCCCCCAAACGCGTTTCTCTTCCGAAAAACTCATCCGAGAACCATTTCTAAAAAAAATTCATTCTAAAAAAATTCTATTTACGGGACGAGAATGGTTACCAAACGTGCCCTTAAATGCCAATAACCATCATGGCCTCATCAACGATGAAAGCTGAAGAAGGCGTGTATCAGAAGAGCAATATAAAATTCCAGGTCAATCTTATCATGCTGGATTGAGCAGAAATCAGAGCTCCTGTCAATGCGAGGAGATCAATATGTTAGAATATAATGAAACTTTGATTGAGTCATAACCCACAACTCAATCAGATCGTACATGCCAAACCATTAAGAATTATAAACTGATAGCGAAAGCGTACCTGAATCCATAGCTTTAATAAACTTGTGAAGACTTTGCTTTGGTCTTCCAGATCTACGCGTTCTCCCTTGTGAGAATCCTTTTGCTTCTCAGGGATCTCTCTTTCTCTAGTGATGGGACACCAGAGAAAGCAAACGTTGTGTTCTGTGAAAAGCGTGATCTGGGGACCATAACCATCTTATATAGATAACTTGGTAGTTATCTACTTCTTTATTTCTATTTCAGCCTATCATTAAAATAGAAATTACCTTTATGTCCCTACACATTAAAGGCCACACCCTATTAGATACATTAATGCCCAATTACCTTATTAGATCACTTTCACGGGCATAAATTCATATGACAGTCTGCAACACATAATTATTCCATATAAGCCCAACATTGGATTAAAGATCCAACAATCTCCCACTTGGGCGATATGTAATACCTTATAATTATGTTTTGCCAAAATAACAATATGAGCTCAACTGTCTGTCATTACTATAATATATCTATAACCTAATCAATTTGGTCCAATAATCATATCAACATCGGATCAAAGCGGCCTTTGTCACAAATATCGTAACTCGACCCATCAATGGTCACATACGTTGATACAAAAACGACAAGATTATGATGTGGATGTGTAGTGTGGAAATTTCATGTAACGTGATCTTAACATGCCTATTTCCAACTGGTCCTCCTTAAACCTTAGTGAGATCAACTTTAATAAGAACAGAGTGTAGATGAATCAAAACTTTATTTCTGCAGAAAATAACTTAACAATATCTGTAAACTGAAATAACCGAAAATATCTTTATAAAAAAAAACATCTAAATGTACAAACTCCCACTAAAACTAAATATCCTCAATTGACATAACACCCATACGAGTAGTGTGCTCATGAAACCTTTTGGGTGGTATTCCCTTAGTAAGCGGATCCCCAACCATGGAGTTTGTACCGATGTGTTCTATAGATAACTGTCCACTCCAAATTCTTTCTTTAACAACTAAGAACTTGATGTCTATATGCTTAGACTTAGACAAGCTTCTGTTGTTATTAGAATATAGAACTGTTGAGTTATTGTCACATAGTAATCCGAGTGGTCTTTCAATACCATCTACTATGCACAGTCCCGTGACAAACTTTCACAACTATATTCCATAATCGAATGCCTCATAACATGCTACATATTCTGCTTCTTTGGTAAAAGAGGCTGTAAGTGACTGTTCAACACTCTTTCATGAGATAACACCACCAGCTAGCAGATAGATATAGCCCGACGTAAATTTCAAACTATCTAAGCATCTAGTCCAATCGAAGTCAGTATACCCAATTATCTCAAGCTAATCTGACCTTCGATATGTGAGCATGTACCCTTTTGTTCTTTGTAAATACTGCAAAACTCGTTTAGCTGCTTTCCAGTGGTCTACTCCTAGATTACTTAAGTATCTGTCCAACACTCCAGTAATGTATGCAATATCCGGATGCATACAAACCTGAGCATACATTGGACTTCCTATTGCTGATGCATAAGGAATCTTCTACATTTCCCTTTTCTCAATATATTCTTAGGGCACTAATTGTGACTGAATTTATCTCCCTTAGATATAGGGGTGTCACCTGATTTGCAATTTTGCATGCCATACCTTTTAAGAACCTTTTCGATGTAGCTCTTTTGTGATAATCCAAGATTACCCCGAGAGCGATCCCGGTGTATATGTATGCCTAATACAAAAGAGGCGTCACCAATATCTTTCATCTTAAAATTCTTAAATAGAAATCTCTTGGTTTCGTGCAAAATCCCTATATCGTTGCTGGCAAGCCAGATGTTATTGACATACAACACCAAAAAAATATACTTGCTCCCACACAACTTGTGGTATATACAATCATCAATCAGATTCACCTCAAATCCAAACGAGATGATAACTTGATGAATTTTGTAATACCATTGTTGAGATGCCTGCTTGAGCCCATAGATGGATTTCTTAAGTTTGCAAACCATATTCTTCAGGTCTCCAAACGCAAAGTTTTCTAGCTGCACAATATAAATTGTCTCATCAATGTTACCATTGCGAAACGTCGTATTTACATCCTTTTAATGTGACTCAATGTCAAAATGCACCACTAGTGCCATTATAATTCTAAAAGAGTCTTTTGAAGAAATCAGAGAGAAAGTCTCTTTATAGTTGATGCCTTCTTTAATGGCATAGGTTCTTGAGGTGGTAGAGTTTGTTCTTCTGGAGTAGTTTCTTGAGGGGAAGGTTCTGTCACATTTTCCATAACTGTTGTGTCTTTAGCAGACCAAGAATGAGATCCCGATCAATGCCAATGGCATTTATAGGATCAATGTTGTAGCTATGGGAATATTAATATATTTCTCTTCAAAACCAAAATCTTTAACTATATCTCTCCCCGCAAACTTAGCATCCTCAAAGAACCAGGTAATTCCTGACTCAAAAATTGACTTAGCTGTGAGATCATAAAATTTGTACCCCCTTGATCTTTCAGAATATCTAATAAAATAACTACTCACTGTCCTTTAGTCCAGTTTTCTTTCATTAGGCTTATAAGGCCTTACCTCAGCTGGACATCCCCAAATGTGTAAGTGTTTCAGACTATTTTTTTTTTTTTGCATATCCAAAGTTCATAAGGGATTTTGATAGTTGCTTTAGTTGGAACTCTGTTAAAGATATCCTTAAGTGTTCTATTTCATCTTTCAGCAACACCATTCGTAGTGGGCAAACCCAGATGGTGTACTGTTGGACGATACTGCATTCATCTAGGAATTTAGCAAATGGTCTTGGACATTGTTCACCTGAACTGTCATATCTATCGTAGTATTAACCACCACGATCAGATCTGACGCTCTTAATCTTTTTGCCGAGTTGATTTTCAACTTCAGTTTTATAAGATTTGAACACATCCAGTGACTCTGCCTTTTCTTTAATGAGATATAATAAGCCATATCTTGAAAAATCGTCTATGAACGTTATAAAATATCTTTGACCATTCCAAGCAAATGAAAGAAAGGGCTCACAAATGGCCGTATGTATAATGTTTTAAGATGTCTAAAGACTTGTTGGCTTCAATTTCCTTTTATTGATTTGTTTGCGTTTTTATACAACTGACACAGTTATCAAAATCTGTGAAATCTAAGGAATTCATAATTCCATCTCATGCTAGTCTCTCTATTCTCCGTTTGGAGATATGACCTAATCTCTTATGCCATAAGGTAGCTAAATTCTCATCAGTTAATTTTCACTTTATATATTGAGCACTTAAAAGTAATGATTCATTAAATGAAGCAATTATATCTATTAAATAAAGATTATCGTAACTTGATAAGAAAGCACAACCAACTAGTTTTGAATCTTGAGACAAACTAAATTTTCCATTCCCAAATGAACAAGAATAACCTGATTTATTCAAAGCGGAAATAAAAAACAAATTTTGTCTAAAAGACAGTACCATAAAAGTCTCATTAAGATCCAAATATAATCCAATCTTTAACAATAATCTAAATTTCCTTATTGCTTTGACTTTAACTGTCTTGCCGTCGCCCACATAGATGTATCTTTCACCATCACTTGGTTTTCAGCAATTCAGGCAACCCTGCATAGACACACTGATGTGACTTGTTGCACCAGAATCTATCCACCATGTGTATCTTGGTATCGAAGTTAAATTAACCTCAGAACAAACCAAAATTTGAACCACTTTATTTGCAGCTTCTTTATCCTTAATTCTTTTGTGTTTCTTATCATCAGAGATTGAGGCCATGTGAACAAATTCTGTCTTATCTTGCTTTAACCTTTCCTCTTCTTGAACACAGTGCGATATGAGCTTATTCAGAGACCAAGTCTCTTTCTGATAGTTATAGCTCACCTTAAATTGATTAAACCGTATCAGAAGAGATATTAAAACCAGATACACCAGCAAGTCCTCAGAGATGTCTAACTTAAGTGCTTTCAAGTTAGAAGCAAGATGAGACATCTCCATGATGTACTCCCTAATATCGCCTTTCCCCTTATTATGGATAAAAATCAGACTCGTCAAGATCGTACCAATTTCAGCCTTTTCGTTCTTGACAAAACCTTTTTCAATATCTGCAAGGAACTCCTTAGCTGTAGTGATTTTTTTTTAGACATTGTGCCCTTGAATGTTTCTGGAATGACCTTTTTCATGATCATCATACTCATGCGATTCGATCTCTCCCACCTTTCGATATCCCTCGTTTCATCAGAGGTACTCTTATCAGTAAGTGGTGGAGGAGACTCAGTCCTTAACGCAAGGTCGAGATCCATGACTTTGAGAACTACTAGAAGGTTCTCTTGCCACGATTTGAAGTTTGTGCCATTTAGCATAGGAATAGAATTGATGTTGGCAGTAATATTAGCAGGAGTAGTAGCTGAATCCAGAAAACAACAAACAAAACATGGTGATCAGATAAGTTTCTTAACAAAGCTGAATTCAAATTAAGGTAAATCACATCTCAAGATACCGGACACTCCATTAATATCTTATCTTTGGACAACAATATTAACTTGTAATTGGTATCTTGGTGCAGTAATCAAATATTGATAATAATGACATGTCAAACAATAAACCTTCCTTTGGGCTGATTCACTGTTCACATGTGAAAACCGAATAATCATTACATGTTTATTACCACAGGTATATGTAAAACTCTGTTGAACATCAATCTTCCTTTGGACCGATCAACATCCATAGAAATTATACATACGCAATCGTTTATATTCTAAGAAAAACTAATTTCCACAAAAGAGGTCACTTTGGCGACATTCTCAATCAATTCATCTCAAAATATATATTCTTAACCATACCAAAATTTGAATTTCATTGGACAAAAGTGGAAATTAACTTAATTGAGGGCAAAACTGTAAATTTAACATAATGACAAGGGCAGCTTTATAGTAAGGGAGAATCTATAAAATTTTGAAATTTTCCTTTTGAAATTTTTTTTAAAATAATTAATCTAAATTAAAACCGCTCAAGCGCGTGCATTGCATGTGCCCTAGCCGCCCCCTTCACCCACGGGACTGTGCATGCACGCCTCGCGAGTCCCGCCCGGGCGTGTACACTGCACGCGCCCATGCAATGCCTTCAGGCGCGTGCTGTGCACGCGCCTATCTCTCCTTGAGGCGTGTGGATCCCACGCGCAAGTGGTCTACACGCGCCTTCTTCCTCGCTCGACAGACCTTCAAAAAACCCTAATTTTCTGGTTTTTTTTCTCCATTGCCGCCGCGCCTCCTCCGCCCGATCAAACATGGACAGCCCACTTTTGACCAAAATTTATTTATGGGTTTTAATGTACACATAAATTCGACCACACAGGTCCTTAAATCATCAAAAACAGCCAAGAAATTGGCCCTAAATCAAGCAAAAATCAGAAAAATTTAAACTTTAACACCCGCGCCCTCCGCCGCTCAATTAGCCTCCAGCGAAAAGCCAATCACCGAATTACCTTAAGGCTATTGTTACCCATGGCGGTATGAATGTCTAGGTGAAAATTAGATCGTGGGTCATTGGAATTTGGCCAAAATCGAAGTTTTACTTCGCGACCAAATTAGCCCTAATTTGCATAATAGCTCAAAAAATCCCATGAAATTCATAAGAATTCATCAAATTAATTCCTAATGATCCAACATGAAAGCTTTGATACCACTTGTTAGAATATAATGAAACTTTGATTGAGTTATAAATCACAACTCCATCGGATCGTACATGCCAAACTATTAAGAATTATAAACTAATACCGGAAGCGTACTTGAATCCATAGCTTTAATAAACTTGTGAAGACTTGGCTTTGGTCTTCTAGATCTACGCGTTCTCCCTTGTGAGAATCCTTTTACTTCTCAGGAATCTCTCTTTCTCTAGTGATGGGATACCAGAGAAAGCAAATGTTGTGTTTTGTGAGACGCGTGATATGTGGACCATAACCGCCTTATATAGACAACTTGAAAGTTATCTACTTCTTTATTTCTATTTCAGCCCATTATTAAAATAGAAGTTACCTTTACATCCCTACACATTAAAGGCCACACCCTATTAGATACATTAATGCCCAATTACTTTATTAGATCACTTTCACGGGCATAAATCCATATGACAGTCTACAACACATAATTATTTCATATAAGCCCAACATTGGATTAAAGATCCAACATAGTATTATCGGCAATGATCGGGGGTGGGAGAGCCTATGCAACATGTCCAAAACCACTATTAAAGCAACCTCAATAAAAAGCCAGTGTTCCAAGAAAGCATTCGAGTGTGAAGCAAAAGGATGGTCGCTTCTGCTTTTTGCTCCGTTTGGCTTGACTAATAAAGCAGCAGCCAGTCTATTACGCAGCCAGTAAGATTCTTTGACATGTGAAAAATTTATTTGGCTTTTTTACCATGCGATATAGTCATAATGTGACTTGTGGAGTCGCCAATAACTGCATTACAGGTTATCCTTGATTGGAGTTTCTTGAAAGCTAGCCAAAGTTCTCTCCAAGTGACAAAAATGATGAATGAAGCAGAAGAAAGAGACATTGTGATTGTTGGTGGAGGTATTTGTGGCCTTGCCACCGCTCTAACTCTCCATAGGTAATTTTTCTACGGTTTTATGTTCATGCTACAAGTTTTGAGATTATTTGTAGCAGTTAAACTAGCGAAGTTTATGACATGTTATGCTTGCGAGGATGGTTTTACAGGAAGGGCATCAGGAGTTTGGTCCTAGAGAGTTTGGAATGTCTGCGTGCAACAGGAGCAGCCATGACCATTCGAGCCAATGGATGGAATGCCTTGGATCATCTTGGACTAGGATCATTGCTCCGAAAAGACTCAGCTCATCTTGATGGGTCTCTCTCTCTCTCTCTCTCTCTCTCTCTCTCTGCGTGGCATTATTCTTTTTATGAGTGATATTAGTCTAGAAAGTGGATTCAACTGGAATTTTGCACTTCCTTGAACATGCATTTGGATGAACAAATGTCTATGCTTCATCAATAAGCATAATAGTCTGAACTTGTTATGTTGTGCTTCATCAGATGAGCAGAAACTGGAGTGGAGAGATACTCTCTACTTTGCCACATATCATTGTCTCCACATAAGCTCCTATACTACTCGTCTTTGGGTTGATCATGATGGCCAGAACTATCGAAAAAAAGTTATTACGGCCTCTTATCTTTCAGCAGTTCATGTTCCCTTTTGACAAACTTCTATTGACGAACCGTTCTTTGTTGAAATTTAAAGTACTTATTTCTTGATCAACTTCGCTTCCCTAGAAAAATCATGACTGTTGTGGACTCATTTTCAAGGAAAGCCGTAACATGTAAATGGGTGTAGTCATTTTTGTCATGGCCATCTTTGACAATTATTTCCAATGACAAGTTGGGAAACCGGAAGTTTAATCCAGGAACAAAGCTGGTAAAATCGCTACTAAGGTATAGAGTAAGCCCTTCTCAAATTCTTGGGGAAGCAAGAAACAATCGGTAGTCTTGACATCTAAGGTGCATTTTGCAGCAAAGGAGAAGCGCGGTGCATAAGACAGAGTGATCTTGTCAAAGCTTTGGCCAGGGATATGCCCCAAGGCACAATTCGCTTCGGATGCCCCATGATCTCCGTGAAATTGGACCCTGTGACATCTTATGCAGTTCTAGAACTTCAGAATGTGATTGTTATAAGGGCCAAGGTACCATATTTGTCTCAATTCTCATTTACAAGCTGTAAAATTGGTAATGGCAATCCTGTGAAGGAAGCGCATCATTTCCCCAAGCTAAAAGCTGATCTGAAATGAATGGACATATACTCGATCTCCATATGGCAATTTCTAAGATAATAAGCGCTTAAACTGTCATAACATAGATCACACTATGTTGCTATTCTGTTCTTGAGCTGAAGAGTTTGTTTTAGAGATTGCCCCGTTTGGTTCAGCTTTCGGAATGCCCATTTGGCCTTGAAAGCCCATTTGGCCAAAGTTGAGGTGTTTGGTTCTGCATTTGAAGGACTTTATGGAGATGCAATTGCATCTCCAAAGCCTTCCAAAGGCCTTTAGGCCAATGGACCTCCAAAGGTGCATTGGGAAGTTGCATTTTTGGAATGCAACTGGGGTGTTTAATGAAAATGACCGCTCGTGACCATTTTACCCTCATTTATTATCAATATTCCACTTTTGCCCTTAAGAAACCCTAAAGGTGCAATTTTTCTTCTCCTCTGCAGCTCGTGCTCCTCCTCCGCCTGCAGCCCGTGCTCCTCCTTTGCCTCCTGCTCCTCCTCCCTCCTCCTCCACCTCCTCCTCCGCCTCCCTCTCCCTCTCGGCTGCTCCGCCACCCTCGGTCGTCCCTTCCTTTTGGCTGCTTCGCCTGCTCCGCCTCCCTCGATCGTCCCTCCCTCTTGCCTGCTCCGCCTCTTCTCAGTCATTCCTCCTTCTCCCTCTCGCCTCCATCTCCCTCTCGGTCGTCCCCTGCACCGCCGAGTCTCGATCGTCCCTCCCTCTCCCTCTCGCCTGTCCTTGCTCCGCCGAGTCACGGTCGTCCCTCCCTCTCCCTCTCGCCTCCTTCTCCCTCTCGGTCATCCCCTGCTCTGCCTCCCTCTCGCCTCCATCTCGCGTTGACTGGCGGGCGTCTAGGTTTCTACAGGTCTCGCGCGTACAAGAGGAAGGAGGAAGAAGATGATGGAAGCGGGCTGGGCTACTCGCATGGCTGGAGGGAGATGGGCCGAGCCAAGCCCACGCGTAAAGAAGAGGGAAAATGACTAAAAAAATGAAGGAAATTTTTAATACTTTCCTTTAATAAAAATTCCCCAAAAATACTAAAAAAATGATCATATATAGAAGGTGACCACATGGAAATAAAATTGAAGAACTCATGTTTATTATAATGAAATGACTTTTTTCTTTTATTAAAAAGATATCATCATTTAATGTGAATTTTTTATTTATAAATTTGTTAGTACGCCTCTTTTACATTATTCTAAATGTGAAAATAATATTTTCTCTTCAATTCTAAATAAATTAAAGTTTAAAAAAATTAAAATTAGTTACAACAAAGCACTTTCAAAATACATGTTTACCAAACAGCATTTTCTCAAAGTTGCGTCTCAAGGCAGTTTTCAGTTATAATTTACCAAACAGTATTTGCATTTCACCAAACCCCTTTAAGCTAAAGGTGTTTGCATTTTCGAAATGGCTTTTCCCAAAAGCCGAACCAAACGCACCCTTAGTTCTGCTGTTAAATTAAGAAAACCAAGAGGTCCATTCTTTGTACCCAGTCTTGAAGATTCCTCTTTTACCCCTTTATTTGACAGGTTCTGATAGGATGTGATGGGGTAAATTCCATAGTTTTGAAACATCTCCGCTCTAACCCTACAAAGTTTTCCGCTACATCTGCTATTCGCGGTTTTACAAGCTATCCAGAAGGCCATGGATTCGACAATCTCTTTGTAGTTGCAAGAAAAGAGCAAGTTATGGTTGGAAGGGTACCCGTCAACAGCACATTGGTCTATTGGTTCATAACTCGCCTTTGGACACCTAGAGGTATAGTCTTCCTGTGTAAGCAGTCTTGCTTATTTTCGAGAGCAAAATCTGATCTCAACAAACGAGGGAAAAATAATGAAATTACTGAGGAAAATAAACAGAATAAACAGAGCTTGGAACTCATATAAAATTGTGAAAAGAACAAGTCAATGTATTTAGGATTATATGCTTCCTTGAGTTACTGTCATCTACATCGTGCAGATTCAGAGACATCAAAGAACCAAGAGTTGATTAAGATGTCAAGCCTCGAAAGCATCGACGATTTTCCGGAAGAGACGAAAGAGATGATAAAGAAGAGCGATCAAAGTTCCTTATCTTGCTTGAGATTTAGATAACGCGCCCCATGGGATTTAATGCTAGGAAGCTTCAGAAAAGGAACTGTAACGGTAGCAGGTGATGCATTACACGCTATGAGTCCGATGATAGGACAAGGCGGCTCAGCGAGTCTAGAAGATGCGATAGTCATTGCAAGATGTTTGGCACAAAAAATTTCCGAATCCAACAGGAACACCATATTTGAAAAGCGTAGTATGGACAAATGTGAGGAGGCGCTCACTCAATACGTGAAGGAAAGGAGAATGAGGCTCATCAAACTTTCCACGCAATCTTATCTTCTGAACAAGATGTTCGAAACTTCGTCCATGTTTGTCAAGCTCTTCTGTATTGTGTTTCTGGCCATCTTCTTCAGGGCTTCGGCAGGTCACAGTCAGTTCGATTGTGGCCAACTTTAAGACGTATTGGACCAGCCACAGCTCATATGTTCCGTCTAGATTACAGGAGGAACCTGGATTAATATCTCGAAGAAGAAAGAGCCACAGTGCAATAACAACAGTGCCTTCTTGATTTACTCTCTCTTTGGCAATTTGAGGTGAAGCAAAATGGAAGGAGCCAAGGAGAATAAGACAACGATATTGGCTGCCCATTTCTTTTGTGAACTAGTGTTTGGAGCGAGGCTCTGCACTGTACAGATTCTTTATAAGTTCATGTTTAATGATCTGGGATGTGAGGTAGATTTTTAATTATACTCCGACACTCGTAATAAGCACAGACAAATTAACGAGCGGTTGCTTGTCCTCCAAACAAAAGCATTGGCAAGTCTGGGGCACTCTCTAGTTCTAGCATAAGGAAAAAATGTGTCTGGGGCACTCTCTAGGCTCAATCAGAATGAACAAGGAAGCGATCAGACGTCAGCTAAACCGATTTCTTTCTTTCCACTTGAAGCTTCCCCTCATAAGAAGCTGCTACACCGTAAATTTTCAACCGATGATCACTCTTATCTGCTATGATATGTGGACTAATGAGTAATTTATAAATAATCGCTTCTTTTTACTCACCTTTGCCGATTCTTCTTTCAGTAAATTTGGCTTTCGTTGAGTCTCCATTTTGACTAAAAACAAATATAGGATAGATTGATGCTAGGAAAATTACCAAAAAAGTCCTAAGCTTACTGTACTTTCGTTAATTTAATTTTAAACTTTATTTTAGTACCAATTGATTCCTAACTTTTTCATATTTTGTTAATTGAGTTTATTGGATCAATTTTGATTGGAAATTATTTATATGGATGCCGATTATCTTGTGTAGCATGTTCGATGCTCGTGCAAACATTTTTTGTAGTTTTTATAAATTATATAATATTTTCAATTATTTTTTTCTTTTGTTTTCTTTTGTCTTTCTTCCTTTGCTGGTCATCATGGCCAGCGATCGAGTAGAGGTGAGGGCAAGCTCACCATATTCCTATGAGGTCAAGCTTGCATTAGAATTAATTTAGCTGTTAATTTAATTATCAGTCCTGCATTTTAATTATTAGCGATTTAAATTAATTATTTATTATCTTATTTATTTATCGTTAATTGTTTCATTAAATCAATTAGTTGATGCGGGGCAACTTAGATTGATGAGTATGGTGTGTTAAATTAGTATTCGATTTAATCCCTTAGTGGTATCTTTCGCGTTGGCTAATTATTCTTAGTGACCGCAAGCCGGGGAGCCATTGAGTAGTCTAGCCACGAGTCGGATGCACGGTAATGTCAAGACTTGGAGGGAAGCGAGGTGCTAAGGTTGTTCCCTAGTTAAGGATAGCTGACCTTTCCATCTAGAGACTGCGAGTTGGGAGGGACGTCGTAGGGACCCTAGGGTAGGGGTGTTCCTAATCTAGGGTTATGGTTTATTCACTGAGATACCAAATATCTCACTCTACCACCCCCCATCCCAGGACCCAACTATGGACTCGGAGGAGGAACTCTCAGACTCGGAGGACCCATTAGAGGAGGAGGACCATCAAGAGGAGGAGCTGTTGGAGGAGGAACCACTTGAGGAGGAGGACTGAGATCAGCTGGAGCTGGAACCTCTGGAGGAGGACTCGGAGCCGGAGGCTCCCTTTAGCTTAGACGAAGAGGCAGAAGACTTAGAGGAAGAGATAGGGATGGTCCCTAACCATCCTATCGATAGAGGGTGCGTGGTTAATAGGGAGATTTGGAAGTGGACTGATCGTGGAAACCCAAGAGCAGATGGAGTGGATATGGAACATTCTGAAGCAAACCTAGATTCCTCACACGCACACAGTGGAGTACACCAGTCCTCCGGGAAGCGAGCTGAGCTACAACTCAGAGCAGTGTGGAGTGCCTTGGAAAGGGTACAAGTCTAGACATGATGACCCCGATGGAGCAGACGACTCGGAAAACGGGACCGTTCTTAATCCAAAACCCTATTTTAACCTATGCGAATACCTAGATTCGCTCCCTACACCTTAGGGTAGTATACCTTCCACTTTCCCCTGCGACTTTTGATTCTATAGTTGTGCGGAGGAGCGCCCCTAGACTTTTGAAATCTCTTCCAGGTTGGAATTTCTTTTGTAATCAGGGATTATGTGGACACGACTTGAAGTTGATATGTAATGATGGTAATTTTATGGATTCTATCTTGGTTCCTCACCTTTTTGCAACTGTGATTCGGATTTTGAATGACGGAGTTACGTTGTGAGTTAAATTGAATTGGATCCTGAAAGTATAGTTACGAGTCCGAAAATCGGAACGTGACAAATTTCACATGTACCTTTTAAATTCCACAAGAATTCACAGACTCAGACACCTTTACCAGATTAAAAGCAAAAGTACCTCGTATCTATAGCTTGCAAGAAATCGAACGTATTCTTCATTAGACTCAACAATGATAGCAACTGTTATTTCTATAGACTCCACCTTAATACATGAACCATCTATGCAAGCACCCATGCCTCAAGAGTATGCAAACATTGCCACAATTATACCTACCCGGAGGTATTGGAGATTGGTCAAATATAATTTATGTATTGATGACATGTAAATTTAATTTCGTGCATCACTTGCGCATAATACGGGAAATTAACTTTAGTTGGAATATAATGATCAATAATATTACATAGCCGTACTTTTTTTAGAGTCAAACATCACTATAGTAAAAAAAAAAAATTATGCACCCGGTAGCTCATTGTACTTAGTGTATTTGCTCGGAACTTCATACCAACAAATAAAAAAACATTTCATGAGTTATGTCTAGCAACGTCCTATTTATTTTGCTATCTTTCATGGTTTGCTAGCAGTAGTGTGGCATCTCATCGTTTCTACTTTCATGCAGAATATATTTAACAAATCTAAGAAAAAATTGCTGTCACTTTGGACATGCCTGATTATCTTATCAGTCTCCATTTTAATCAAAGCACTCAACTGTTTGATTCTTTCAATGATATCAAAGTTGTGCCTCAACACAAATACCCTCGTCTTTCTCTAATTGTGATCCACATCTATTAACATAAATTAAACACTCTTTCTCGAAGTATATCACGGAGCCCTAAGAACATCCAAGCGAATCACTTTGCAATCTCAGTGGTTTATCTGATAGTCATATTGAACTAGACTTTTCATCATTTTCCCGAGTCACGGCACTTGCATGCATTCAATTATTTAGTCGCATACCACACAACAATTTCCTTTCACTCATAACTTTTAAATTGCCAATGTAGACTCTAATAGATGTATCTAATGAGTCGCCAGCAATATCGCTCACTGTCTTTTACTAAAGCTTATAAAAGCCAACGTGCTTAATTCATCTTATTATCATTGGAGCACCTGAAACAACCTCAGGAACTCCACCTTTTGAAAGTATACTAATGCCTAGATGAATTCAGGGTTTTCAGGGAAAATAGGTTTTTCTTCAATTCTAGAACATGCCTAACTCTAGTAATTATCCTCCCAACGAAATCATGCATTTTGATTCTCACATCATGACACTCACAATATTGTACTTAGCATTGTTCCCCCATTGCATTTTACTATTATTCAAATATTGATAAATAGTAAATCAGTTTTAATTTGGCATCGCATGATATGAACATCCAAAT
This sequence comes from Melaleuca alternifolia, assembly GCA_019926035.1. NCBI lineage: Eukaryota > Viridiplantae > Streptophyta > Magnoliopsida > Myrtales > Myrtaceae > Melaleuca > Melaleuca alternifolia. The sequence goes on along the minus strand of JAGKPW010000097.1, from coordinate 99,879 downwards.
CCATCACCCATACATCAAACTGCAAATTCATTGTGATATATTAGACACAATCAACAATATTCGAGTTGCTGTCAGCTACAGCTATAATATCATTTGTAAACTAAACTATAGGGAAAAAGATATCATGGGTGTCAATAGTTATGTCTGGCACCTACTTAAGTACTAAAATTTTCTTTTGTATCACTTAAGTATCAAAATTTTGAAAAACGATAACTTAAATGGCAATTCAATTTTTTTTAGCTGGCAATGCGTCATGGCATTTTCCATAAATATTTTGAGTTAACGTGGCTCTTCGTAGGTCTAGACATCATATTAAAAAATAAAAATAGCAATTTAGTTAGATTAAAAATTAAAAGACCTAAACATTGAAAAAAAAAGCTGATTAAAAAAGTGGAGAGCCAATGCCGCCCCCACCATCATCGAGAAAGGCTAGCGAGGTTGGGGAATGGTTGATGGGAGTCGCCAGCCCATGGACGAGGCTTAGCAGTGGCGACGGCTTGTAGTCGTCACTGTCTTGGCTCTCCTTTCTCCATTTCTTTTTCTTTGTTTCAAATGTAGCTTATTTTTAAATTTAATTTAAATAAATTACAAAGCCATGTGGACTGATTTATATATATATAAAATAAACCATATTATAATTCATAATTTTTTGCCATTGGCATTCGAGTAATCATTTTCTCTCCGATTTGATATTTAAGTGAGCCAATTAAAACTTTTTTCACTAAAATGACCGTCGTATACAACTTTTAACATTCATGGTGGCCTTCTCCCTAAACTTTGATTCCCTCACCCTTCTAATTCTTCAGCTACAAATAATCCTTTCTAAGATGTCCCCCCTCCCCCCCCCGGGGCACAGTTCTAGAAAAAATACCATCAATCACAGATTGACGTTGACTAGGGGCGTCAAATGGGTGGGTCGGGTCGGGTTTGGGTCGGGTCAAATATGGGTCGGACCATATTTGACCCATTTAACCCGTTTTGACCCATATTCATGTAGTGTAAATATGATGACCCATACCCGACCCAACCCTGACCCGACCCATACCCGACCCGACCCGTATTTGTAAAAAAAATGAAAATAATCAAATTTTTATTTTAAAAAATAAAATAATCAGAATATCAGAATTTTTATAGTCTAAAAATGACTTGTTAATAATAATTTAAATGATTTGTTAATAATACTTAAAATTAAGTAGGTAACCCATTTATGACCCATTTAGAACCCATTTAAGACCCATAAGGTTGTTAAGTGACCCATTTTTGACCCAACTAACTTTTTAAGCTAACCCATTTATGACCCATATTATCAAATATGGGTTAAAATATGGGTCTTTGACCCATTTTGCCACCTCTAACGTTGACGTATATGTTTCAGTCACACTCACAAGTACTACTTCTTCCTCTATTGTTGCCTACTGAACCAAGAGGCACAATTGGATTCTTTTTATAGATGTCGTTGCTCAAAATAAAATCACTAACCTAACCAAAAATTAAGATTCTTGACATGAGGAATCAATAGGACCAGCAAAAGCAATATCTCAACAGTCATGACCTCTCAGCACGATGCACCACCTAGGAGTTATTTAATGGCTTATTAGAACTGAACCTAATTTGGGCTCTCCAAAGAACATACAAATTCACAATTTAGGGTTCATGTTCTAAGAATGCAAATGATTTTAACTAGAAGTCACCATTAATCTTTTTATGGCAAGTTGATTAGAAATCCATGTAAAACATTGGGAGGAATTCTTTACCTCAATAAATCAGAATGTTTGGGAATAGCGATTTTGTTAGACTATATTGATCTAACGCCCTTTCGATACCTTTATTTTATGAATTCTAAGCACTTAGTATGTGAGGTGATCATCCAGGCGGACAAACATTTGGTAACACTCAATAAGAAAGTATTAAATAAATTGTGAAGGTAGGGAAGTGGACTTACCTTGATAGTGAAATAAGCATTTGCAATGTTTGTAGAAAAATCAACTAACAATCCTAACATCCTTTCTTTTAACATGCATTATCAAACAATGATCTTTTTTAGATTTTCACTTTATTTTAATGAAATGAAATGCAATGCATGCATGAGTTGTGTAGTTACGCTAAAGGAATTATGCCAATGATGACATGTTTAATATATGAACCGACTTAATATGGAAGACATTTATTTAAATGACCTAATTATAATGACGTGTGACATGGGTAAGCATGCAATAATTAAATCTCATGCAATCTCTAACATGCAACCTATATGACATAAAATCCTAATTGATTTATTCCTGCATGACATATGAATGTTTTAGAACTAACATGAAAAAATATGTTATCTGGCATGATTAATGATTAAATGAACCTAGCATGCAATTCTAGATGGTGGACTAAACTTAATGACATTATTATAGGTAAATTCAATTATTAGACTTAACATGCAATTTACGTGACATGCAAGTATAATTAAATTTAACATTCAACTACAAGATGTATTTACTAATTAAATGTCATGCAATATGACTCTGTGTAGGATAACATGCAAATATGACTATTTAATTTATGATGCAATCTACATGACATACGTAATGAATGGACAAACCTAGACATCCATTTCTAATGTAATGCATGCAGTGATACTATGACATAATACTGTAATTAGATTATAGCGCATGATGCATATTCTTTTAAGGAGAAATTCGGAATAAATAAATGGCATATTCTAAACATGCATTATAAAATTGAAATGCTACTTAATCCATTAAGAAATGCATATTTTGGTTAATGTTTTATATCAAATTCGAAATTATTCAATAATCTATCTTAGCAATGCAATCTACATGGATGAGTGTACAACCTAATCCTAAAATGGCAATTTCTATGAATTTTATTTGAAAATTCCAAATAAAAATTCATCCTAACTTAAACCTAAAACCTAAATGAACTAAGAATCTAATCTATCATATCTTCGGATGCAATCTAAAAAAGTTCAAAAAATCTATACTATCCTAACATGCATTCTACTAAAGATAATGGCCTATTTTAAAAGGGAATATATTTTTATTTTTGATTTTTATCTTTTAGTAATTAAACAAAAGATAACAATCAACATCCATAAATTAAATAAATGTTATCTACGCACAGAAACTTTGCCATTAAATATTATCCTCTCGTAGAGTGGATTGGCGGAAATCCCTAGTCTTTTGAGTTAAGAGTTTACAGGGTTCAACCTAATTCTAGGGCTATTCTAATTAGTTTTAAGGTCTGACAAATTAATGGGCTGAATTTACTTCAATTAAAGCTCAATTCGCCCCAAATTTTGAGTTGAAAAAAAAATTAGTTCATTCCTCCTAGATGCTAGCCAAAAATCCATGAGGTGCAGGTCAAGTCCACACGATTGATTTCAGTTCATGCCATCACTAGTTCGATGCTAAATGCTATCATAGATATTCAATATTATATACCATGAAATATTTACTAATATTTTTTTTCTTAGAATTTAAATAATTAATTCCTAACTATGCAATGTCAACCTAAATGGGTTGTCAAAATTTAGGTGTCAACATCCACTTTTAGGTCATGTGTATAATATTATCAAAACATTTCTCATCAAGGTCAATCTCAACTAATCTCATCTGACTAATGATGGTACAAAATATAACGAAACAAACACACCTTCACCAATCTGAGTAAAAAAACGTTATATCAAGTAAATCTTGTTGATCATTGATGGTTTTTCATACTTGTTCGATAAGATATTCTTTAGTCCCCCAATGCTCCTCTCTTTCATGATATTAAATGAAAGGTTATGAGCCAATGTCAGATATATAATGCCTAATGCTTGTCTATATGTGAAATACAGATCTACCGATTTCATTGAAATAAGCTTCTTACTTGACATGAGTAAGTGTAAATTCCTCAACTTGCATGTTCAGCAAATCAAAAGCCTTCTCATCAAATCAACCCATATATTCATTTTTTATTCTTTTTATTGCCATCCATTCGCTTCAATTCAATAGAGCTTGGCTTTATGGCAACCTCTCTAGACGGTACACCTCGTAGGCTTGGCTTATGGATTAGTAGGATAAACCTAACTCGAGCTCTGCCAAACCCATACTAATTCGTAACTTAAGGTTTAGGTTCTTAGCATGAAAATAATTTTCAAATAGGTGTCACCGCTAATCTAATTGTGGTAGTTCAATGAGAAATTCATATAAAATATCGAGAGAAATAATTTACCCTTACAAATTAGAGAGTTTTGGATTGGAATTTTGGTTATGCTAGATTAATTTGACACCCTTTTGATACAATTTATTTCATAAAAATACTTTAGCAAGAAGTTTAGATTGACTTACATTCTAATTATCTAACATATGAGGTAATCATGCGGGTGCACAAATATTATTTGACACTCAATGATCAAAGAGTCAAATTAATTGTGGAGAGAGAGAGAGAGAGAGAGAGAGAGAGAGAGAGAGAGAGAGTTTTACCTATATATCAATGTAAGCATTTGCAATTTTAGTAAAATAATCAATCAATGATACTAATAGGTTTCCACTAACACATATTAGGAAACAATATTTTTACTTTAAGTTTTCATTTTATTTAATGAAATGCAATGCATTCCTTATGTGATTATGCTAATCATGATATGCATAATGTTTCAACTATATTAACAAGCTCTTTATTTAAATTACCTAATTCTCAAGATGTGCATCATAGACATGCTATTATTAAATGTAATGCAATTTTAAAGTACTTAACATACAATCTATACAACATGAAATTCTATTTTATTTAAGCTAACATGTCTGAAATGAAATGTGAATTTATTAGAACTATCATGCAAATTATGTTACATTACATGATTATCAATTAAATGAACCAAGCATGTAATTCTAAATGTTGAGCTAAGCGTAATTAATCATATACAAGGCAAGCCCATATTATTAAGCCTAACATGCGAGTATGATTCATTTAAATATTGAGCTACGTGACACACATCATTAATTAAATGACATGTAATAAAATGTGCAATCATGATTACTTAATCTATTATGCAAAATGCGTGTCATGCATAATAAACTAGACAAGCCTAGATATTTATTTCTAATACTGTGTATGTCATAACATAATTATGTGAATAGTAATGTGACTAAACTATATGACACATGCATGATATATTTTTGATATTTTTCATGAGAAATTTATAATAGATAAATGTCTATCTTAAATATGAATTATAAAGTCGAAATGCAATCTAACCTATTGTAGATGACATCTTTTTGGATTTTTTTTTTATTAAATTCAGAATTAATAAATATTCTATCCTAGGCATGTAATCTAAGTAGATAAGGAAACATATCTAGTCCTAGAATGATGATTTTTTGGTATTTTTTTAGGAAATTCGGAATAAAAATATATCTTAATTCAACCATGTAATCTAAATGAATTTGGAATCTAATCTATCATTCTAAAATTTATTTAAGAATTCTACGCTATCACTAACATGCAATCTATTAAAGATAGTTATGTAATATTGTAAAGAAAATTATTTTTAGAATTTATCTTTTATGAAATAAATCATATTAATATAGCAAAAAATATTTTATAAACGATAAAAATTATCTGCACACAAATATTGCAATTGAATGTTACCCGCAAAAGGTGAAAATTTTGAATTTCGATGATAGAAAATCAATAGCTCATCTTATCGGATGGTGAGAAGTGCAGACAATATTTACTATAACAAATCTCTGAATGGAGATTGGCCTAATGATCTGTAATCAAATTAGAATTTTTTTTTCTAATTTAGAAGGCTATAATGGAAATTTTATTGATAATATTCTCATGCGATCCTCAAATTCTCACTAAAAAATCATATTATTCAAATTATGCAATAATCAGCTAATTTTATAAATTAAATAAAGATTAAATCTTTTATCTAATTTGCGCAGATAAGTTTTGGTATTCAGATGGTAGATCAGGATGGTGGCAATCGGTGGCAGGCTCGTGGCAGAAAAACTCCAAGCGTGGCTAGTGACGACTCATGGCTGCAGATCGGCGTGGCTTGTTCCTAGTTGCCGACGTTGGCGATGTTACTATTGAATAGCGATGGCAATGGTGGACCACAACAGAGCTGGTTGCAATTGGGACTCTTGGTCGGCGATAGGCGCTGGTAATAGGAGTAGCAGCAGGTGCCGGATGGGTGTTGGCGAAAGGTTAGCGGATATCAAGTTGGCAAGTTATGACGAACAGTTGTTCATGCGGATCGGTAAACGACATGTAGGTAGTAGTAGGGATGGAGTATTATGGTTCAACTTAGCACTGACAAAAGTGGCGACAGATGTTGGAAGATGACGCTTCGGAGTAACGTAAGTTGGTGGTGGCGGATTAATGCGGGGGAGCTAGTGAGACAACGCTTGGAGGAGCCGTTGTTCACGGTAAGGAGCAGTGATTGGTTGAGGGTGAACAACAGATCAATGAGTGTGGTGAAGGTGGAAATCTTTGGTTGCTAGCCTGGCAAAGGAGGGGGCGGCAATGTTATAAATTTGTGATCCCACATTCAGTTTATAAATTGCCCACAATAATACATTAACATATATTGTTCACTTTATGTTATGTGATAATCGCCCAAAAGGCATGACTTCTTGATGGGAGAAGTTATATGTGAAGGGGAGCAAACTTGAGTTCATAGAGGGGTATTCTAAGCCAACCTTCTCAATGTATAAAAAAAGAATTCATATTCCTAAATTCATTCAGAAAACACCCCATCAATTTCAAGAGGGCAATTGGCTAGAGAGTCCCCTCTTTGAATGTTCGACACTTCAAGAATCAAGTTATCAATCGAATTTTATTGATGACTAGAGATTGTAAAAATTTGTTCACATTTCCGCATTTGATCCCGATTACAAACGCATTTTGTTTGTTATGGATAATCGAGAGTTCAGTTTTTCATCTTTTTAATCTAATAGGCAATGCATGGCTCTTGGGATGGCAGCAACGTTACGGGGCAAGAGTGACCTTTGGGCTTAAGGGGAGTAGCGGCTATCGGATGGCAGCAGCGACGTTGGGGATGGCAGCGTCGATCACGGTGGGTGGCGACTACAAGGAGGAGGCTCGGCTGTATAGGTGGTGGCCAAGTATTCTCTGTCACGCCCCGATTCCTCGGGGTCGTAGCAATATTTCCAGGATCCTACCTTACTCTAAGATTTGCAAACGAATCTAGTTCTTAGTTAATTTGTTCCCAAGGTATAACACTACAATCCATTTTGATCAAGAAACTTACTTCCCATAGATACAAGGATAAGTCAGGTCAAAATACAAAAAGGGGAAGAGAACAGGAGGAGACATAACAAAAGTCTAGAGTCACGGTCGCCGCACAGCTATACAATCAAAAGTCGCGGGAAAAAGAGAAGGGAGAGTACTAGTCCTAAGTTGCCTCCATTGGCTTGGGCCAATCTCGCACGCACGAAGGCTTCGGGTTATCCACGGTGCCATCCTCTGAGTCATCTGCCCCATCAGGGTCTTCGAAGCCGGACTCGTAGCCTCCCTGAGGTACCTTGCACTCCTTGACCAATAACTCTAGTTCGGCCTCATGGAAACCCATATACACGCAAATGTGCTGATGTGGGTACCAGATGTGCTTCGTGGCGCTCCAAATCCAACCTGTCGTGCTATGGGATTCTTGGATTAATCCATCTTCCTTTACTTCTATGTCTATGACCTCTCCCATGTCTCTAGGGGGAGCGGGGGCTACCGCCATACCGTTCCCTTCGTCTTCCTCTTCTTCTTCATCCAAGTTGAAAGGGATATCCGGCTCCAGATCCCCCTCCTCCTGATCCTCCTCCTCCTGGATCCCACTCCAGCTCCAGCTCCAGCTGCTGCTCCCAGTCCTCCGGATCCAGAGGTTCCAGCTCCAGTAGATCCCAAGCTTCCTCCTCGTGAGGGTCCTCCTCCATAAGCTCCTCTTCCTCTGACTGGTCCTCCAAGTCTGATAGGTCCTGAACCGGGTCCATACGGGGGTCCTGGGATGGTGGGGTGGTGGAATGAGATACTTGGTATCCCAGTGAACAAACCCTAATCCTAAATTAGGAACACCCCTGCCCTAGGGTCCCTAAATCGACCCTCCCAACTCTCGGCTTCCGTTGGTCTGTCAGTCGACTCTAGGCAAGCCTAGCTGTAAGTCTCTCATCCCAAGGTCCCCATGCTCCGCGCAGAAACACTCATTAGTAACCCAAATCGAAGAACTCCCCACCTCTAGATCTCTAACCTAAAGGTAGTCTAACGAACGTCATGGGAGTCTAAACAATTTACAGGGTAGGGCAGATCTACTAACGAGAACCTAATTGCGGTTATAAGGAATTTATCTAGGCACAACTGATTAAATTAAAGCGGCGCAAAATTTAAATACACAATGTAGTACTCGAATCGACTAATTATAATAATAATTTAATGAAATTGAAAAGCAAATAGGGCTCTTAACTAAATTAATCAAATGCTATGCGGAAGGACATTTAATGATAAATGACTAATTAAATTAAATTGTAGAAATAAATGAAATAAACAACTCTAAGATTTTAACAGAGGTGTCAAGCCAACCCTTCTTTCTCCTCGAGGGGTCCCAACTCTGACCACGCTCGAGCACAAGTAAACGTGCGAGGGCACTTCTCGTAAAACGTGGGATGCCATTCCTTAGGTCGATACAAGTCGAACTATACCACCTAAGTGGTCAACAGTTTACCCTTATTCAATACTGCTAACCAATCTAACTAATCAATGAAATTTACGAGTAAACAAGGAGTCCTAGCCGTTTTACTCGCCCTAGCCATTTCTAGCCATTTCTACCCGTTTCCTACTAAAACAGCAAATGCGCCTAATAAAGGTTTAGAATCCACTCACTTGTGAGTTTTCTTGGCTAAATCCCCCTTGCTGTACTTCTGGTTGAACCCAAGAAAAATTTAAAATTGTTCTCTTTTACTCTTTTTTTTTCTCGCGCGAGCTGGACCTGGGCCGGGCCGGCTGACTGGGCCTGGGTCGGTCGGCTGAATGGCTGGCTGGCTGGGCCGGGTCGGCTGGGCCGGCTGACTGGGCTGGGCTATTGGGCTGGCAGCCTAGCCCGTCGGCTGTCTTCTGTCTCCGGCGACGGCGACGGCGACGGCTCCGGCGACGGTCGTCTTCTCCGGCGAACCCCAACTCCGGGTCGTGAGTCGGGTCGTGTGTCGGATCAGGAGGTTTTCTCGGGTTTGGCCGCCGTTCACCGTTCTCCGGCCAAATCGAAGCTCGAGACCGGCTGGGAGAGGAAGCTGAGCCTCTGGCTGCGTCGATCGGTGCTCACGGCTTGGCCCGAGGTGGTCGGAGCTGGCGGGGAGATGGTCACGAAGTCGGCGGTTCACCTAGGGTTTCCTGAGAAAAGAGGTCCGAGCTTCAAGCTCGAATCCAACGAGTCTAGGCAAAAAACAGACAAATTTACACCACATCTAAGGACTAGGAAAGCCAAGGAAGCGATTGGTATCAACCAATCGAGCCAAGATGGTCGGAGGAGGGGTGAACTCACCTCTTGAAGCCACGGCTTTTCTGGAAAATTTCCAGAAACGGCTGGCCGCGAAGCTCCCTACAACTGGCTGCCGGTGACAGACCACGGCGAGTCTTGGCTGGCTGACAACGGCTTCGGGAAGAGGGCGACTCAAGCTACACGGGGACACCAAGAACGCACGAAGAGGAGGCCGGAGCTCCGAGAAATCCCCGCGCAAAAACCCTTGCCCACTCGGTTTATACCGAGTGGGAGCAGGTGGGGGAGGCCGAGATCTCGGCTTCCCAGGGCCACGCGGCGCCTCCCCCGTGGCCACCGTCCCCTTCGACAGTCACTTCCAAGTTAGGGGTGGGTGGCTGCAGGGGGTGGCGTGGCTGAGGCGACGTCGAGCGGTGGAATGCACAGTGCATTCTACCTGCTTGACAGAAAGCCCGAGAGAGAGAGGAGAGAGGGAGAGGGGGAGAGCTCGTGCGCGTGCTGCGCATGTGCCGCCCGGTCCGACCCGGTCGGACCGGCGGTTCGCACGGTCTGGCCGGCCGGTTCGCTGGCCGGTCTGGGACTTTTAATAAAATAATGTATTTTAATTTCCGAAAATCGGAAAAATGCTTTAAAATTTCCTAAAAATTCAGGAAAAATCCCGAAAAATCAAATATCGAATTTCATGACATTTTGGGCCCAAAATAAATTTAAACTTAAATTTTCATTAATTTCCAAGCCTTTCCAAATTTTTGCGAAATAAAAAGGGAAATTGCCAATTTTCCCTAAAGTCCCAGTAGGCTAAAATCGCGGACCGACTCGGCCGTTACATTCTCCACCTCTCTCATTTGTGTTTTTTCGTGTATTCTCTATAAGTGCATTGAAAAAATGATCGTTGACCCCCTAAACCATGAGACATAATGGGCTGTGTGTGCATATATATAAGATGTTATTTTGCAGTTAAGGACCTCCAGCTTCTAATATTTGCACAATTGACTCTATATTATAAAAGTTCTTTCAATTAAGTCATCGGAGGGTCAGATTGCACAAATTCCGTCCAATTGAGGACTGAGTTTCGACCAAGCCCTCTCCTAAAATGGGCTAGCAAAAATTCTCACTTTTGGGCTGAGGATTCATAGGCTTCGACCTATTTCTAGGGTTTACTCCAATTAATTTTAAGGCTTGATAAATTAATAGGCTAAATTTACTTCATTTAAGAATTAAATTATCCCAAATTAAGAGCTAATAAATTTAGTCCACCCCCTAGTGTTGGTTGAAGTTCCCTTGGGGTGAGGGCCAGATCTGCGCAATGGATTCTGGTTTATTCTACCATTGGTCCAACGCTTTATGCTATTATGACTGTTTAAAACTATATGCTATGTAATTTATTTAAAAATATTTTGTTTAGTAACTAAACAATCAAGTCCTTATTTTTTATGCAATATGCACCTAGATAAGTCGTTAAACTTTAGGTGTCAATAGACTGTGATATCAATTGCTGCGAAAAAGAAGCAATCACACTATAAAATAAACAAAAAATTGATAATTGAATACTGAATTTATGTGGTTATGGTCATGTGACTTATTACTTGGAAAGAGCTCAAGATTCCATTATAGATCGAGTGATATATTGGAAATTACAACCCTACTCTAGTTAGTCAAACACTCTTCATGTTTCTCAACTCCAATCATATCCAATAATTCACATAATATTTAGTCCCACAATTCAACTCATGAAATAGACTCTTAATCTCATAAGAGAATTTACAAATCTTACCATAAAATTTATTGGCTTGGACAAGAAAAGCTGCTCTTAGATCTATTCACGAAGAAAATCCATTTCTTATATAAAAACGACTAATATCTGGAATAGGAGAACCCTTTATAGGAAACATAATTAAACTAGGACGCTAACCCATACTTGAAAACTTACTTGAATCGGATTACCTTTGTTTTTTTAAACAAATATAAACTTGAGATATATTTTCAATAAGGACTAAACTGATCAAAACATTGGAACCGGGAGAAAATGAGTGGAATTTTTATTAGTGGAGTTCAATGCTTCTCGAAATATTGATTCCCATATCCTATTGGAAAAAAGTTGGCATAATAACTTTTCTCGCGTAATGGATGATGCATTAGATCTTACGTGTGCACACATGACAATTGTAGATTGCTCGGCAACCGTGATCCGTTCTAAGGTTGGCATCCAGACTTTTTGACGATGGCATCTGGACTTGATTGGGATAGATTCTGCTACTTAGGCGGAACGAGGCCGATCCTCGTGTCCATGCTTTCTGTTATTCCACCTCATATGCCAAGGTGATGGGGATAGAATTCGTTTGGATTAGATTCCCTTCGAGTAGTATCAGGAAAAGTAAAGTTCAACGAGGATTTAAACAGAATAAATATGCTTTAACATTCCCGTTATAAAGAAACTGACCTGAACGTGCAAGGACCTCATATACTTGAGAGTTACACTAGACTGGTGGCTTTCCTTGATTCGACCCTTCACTGGTGCCTTTGCCTAGTTATTCCGTTGTCAGTAATCCCACTTCAAAATCCTGATTTCTTGGGAACTTAGAAAGATCATCGTTATCATTCTTAAAGACTTCGCCCCGTATTCCTATGAGATGTTGAATGTGAAAGAGAAGATTAAACTAGGGAGTATATGCGATCTATGATGTCCATGTCCGTGACTTATCAATAATAAGAGTAGTTTATATGAAGTTTCTTCTCCTCGGGTGAAGAAAAATATGATCCTTAAATATTTTAGCATAAGATGATCTTGATTACACGTAGTGCCTGGAGGTCAACGTAAACTCCACAAGCCCTATATTTTCGATGATTTTTTCTATGCAATAATCTCGAAGGACCTTCAAAATAAAACTGGCCATAAGAACTGTTAGTTCATCTAAAAGTACTCGGTTAATTTCATGTAAATGCTTTTCTTATTGAGAGGATGACACATAAGGACATTGGATTTCAACGGCCGAGTTGCATGCCCTCGTCATTTTTATTTCTGTTATTTTTTATTTTCCTCCCTTTTGCTTTCTTCCTCCTCCTCCTCCTAATGATATCCTCCACCTCGGCTGGCTGCCATTGCCTCCTCCCACGTCCGCATGGTCCGCATGGTGGCCAAGACATCACGGCGATCAGCTAAAGCTGAACCATAATCGATCGATTGCTTGAAAAGAGAGTACTCATTAATAGTTAGAAAGAAATTGCCCATGCGGCGCATATTAGATAACATCATTGAGTGCGAATAATTTCTTGCTTATTTACCCACCTAGATTTTACCCCACATCTGATAGAACTTACAAAAGGCTTATGTGATATTTTGCGTTCTTACAAATTTAAAATGAGCTTTGTTGTCATAAACGAATCTGTTCATGATTACTTCACCAAAAGAAAAAAAATCTGTTCATGATTAACATACTAAATCATCTTAGAAAAAAAAATTCAAAGTGGGAAAAAATTAGAGTATGTTCATTTTGTGAAGCAATATATTTTCTTAGCTCAAACTGGTATATTTTGGGATCTTAATGGTGGAGACCATATGTCACATCATATTTAGGATTTAGTCAAAGGTTGAGCTTTTAGTTTTGGACTTTGATCGACTTTAGGATTTTACTCAACTAGCTTAGATTCTCATCTCCACTATTCTTATGGACATGGAATTTACTTGACTAGCATATATTCTTATTACAAAGGGCAAGGTATAATGGATTGCTTTTGATTCGATTGTCGAAATAGATTAGGAAGAAACAAGCCCCGCCAGAGGGAATGAATACCTAAAATAATTTAACAAAAGTGATAACGACACGACGCTTGAAAAATCAAGGAATTAATGGTCCAATGCTTTTGAATAGATTCTCGTACTACACAAGGGGCCCATGGACGACGAGTTATCCACTGCATATGACACTGCTTTTGCAGTGCCCACCAACAGAAGATTGATAAATTTGAAAACATACTTTAATTGGCGGTACTTAAATGCTTAATCGATAACTAGTATCGAGCTATGGGAAATCCTTAGCTACTAAACCTTACGCCTTGAAGGTTTGCACGGATGAATTATTTGTCCATATCTAACGGCGTACTGTCTTGAAAAAAGAGATTTCATCCGAAATTTCAGAAGATTAGTCTCATTCGACCCATTTATTTCTTAAATGAGATTTCTTTTTGCCTTCATATGATCCTGATGGTTGCTCTTGGCTAATGTCTTTGATGAATACTGAAACAAAGAATGAATTACGCATTATTTTCAAGATTCTCTTAATTGACATTTCTCTGTAGCAAAAACAAAATGCGATCAAAACTTTGCACTTGTGAACCATATCAACTTGATTAGTTATCTCCTGCAACAGCTCGTGGCTTCGATACTTATTATTCTATTTAGAGGACATTTTTCTGTTTCTAACTTTTACTAATCAAAAGAAAGAGGCAAAAAACCATGTGAGCATGGACATACGAAGTGAGTCTATAGGCACTTTAGTAGGATGCCTATGGACACGTCACCTGTCTACAAACGCCCCCAATCCTGGTTTAAGCTCTCACAAGCAAGAACCCTTCTTGACCTCCTCTAACGGTGTACCACCTAAAGTTCAATGAATTATGAAGTTCAATTTAACTAGATCTCTTCTAAAGTCATATTAATTCACAACTTAGATTAAAGTTCTTAAAATATAAGGTTAATTACATTTTGGAATTGCCACAATCTACTTTTGGTGGATCGATAAAAAATCCATGTAACATATCAGAAGTTATGCTTTACCTTTATGAACCAGAAATTGTAGATTCAGGGATTTGATTACACTATATTAATTTACTACCATTTCGTTAACCTTTTTTTTATTTTCAAAAATAATTTAACATGCATCATTATTGATAACATATGAGATGTTCATACAGGCGATGAAAACATTAATATAATACCCACTAAAATAGAGTGATAAATAAATTGTGACAATAGGAAAGACACTTATGTACCTTAGCCAATCATTTCCATAATTGCAACGTTTTTATGAATAAAAAATGCTGCATATAATACATACTATACGGTTTCTTTTAGGATTTTTTTTTTTCATTTGTGAAAGCATTATATTAAATGCAATGCATGTAGTGTAGTTTAATTCTAATCTAAGACTACGTGACTTAATTTTAGTGCAACATGTGATCTTTAGTGAATGACCTAAACATGCAAACCATATGACATGCTAATTTTATTAAATGACCTAACATGGCATTAGTAAATAATGTGTGCATTTGACCTGCAACAAACTAAATGAATGGCATGCATATATGTGAAGTACGTAAACGAATGTCCTAAAAATATGACATGGCATTGCAAAACTTAAGTTTGCTAAGAAGCATGGCATTTAATGATTCACGTAATCTTTATGACATGCAAGTATATGACATACATTAATGCATGGCCTTAAACTAGATGGTATGTCATTTATGACATTCAATAACGTATGGCTGTAGGCTACGTTACATTGTATATATGACATGCATTACCATATCATTCTAACTATTATGACATAGAATACATAAAATGCAATTACTCTGATAGGCATGACACAAATAATTCATCTACATCTATGCAGCTAAACTATATGACATGCATGCGACATTTTTTTATTAAATTCGTGACTCTAAATGAATTAAATAAAAATGCACCTTCAATGTGATATTATTCAATTTAAGTTAGGAAAATGACTAACCTGATTCCAATCTTAACTTAGAAGGTTATCTAGACATGCAATCTTGGTCTAAATATCCAATAATCTTTTCTTTTCTTAAGAAATAGTTCATTATCCATAATAGCATGCATGTTAGGATATTACAGATTTTCTGAATTTTTTAGATAGGATTCTAAGATAGGGTAGATTAGATTCCTAGTTCACCTAGGTTTTAGGGTTAAACTAGGATATATCTTTATTCCGATGTTTCAATTAAAAATCATAAAAAAACTACCATTATAGGATTAAATTTGTTTCCTCATTTATTTAAATTACATTCCTATGATAGAATTTGAATAATTTCGAATTTCATAAAAAATTGCCTTCTTAGAGTAGATTAGATAACATCTCAAATTTAGAATGCATGCTTAGAATATGCCATTTATTTATTTCGATTAATCCATGAAAAAATACCAATAATTCATCATGCACATGTCATATAATTTAGCTACATTATCATGTCATGGCATTAGTGCATGCATCCCACTAGAATTAAATGTCTAGGTTGGTCAAATTTATTTACATGTCACGTACATTGCGTCATAGAGCAAGTCATCATGTTTGCATGTCATTTTGCATATCATACTTGTGCATGCCTCACATTTAATAAATATATGTCACATAAATTGATGCTTAATTTGATTATTCATGCATGTCACATAAATTACATGTTAGGTCTAATAATTAAACTTGTTTAGAATAATGTCATTAAACTTAGTCATAATTGCATGCTAGTTCATTTAATCATTAATCATGTCACCCAACATTTTTGCATTTTAATAATTTTGCATATCATTTAGGAATTGCTTATTAGATTAAGTTAATTAGAATTCTATGTCATATAGGTTGCATGTTAAAAATTGTATGACATTTAATAATCGCATGCTTGCTCATGTCACACATCATTAGACTTAGATCATTTAAATAAATATCTTTCATATTAAGTTTGTTTAAATGTTATGCATTTCATTGCTAGCATAGTCTGCTTGGTGTAATTACATAATTAATGGATTGCATTTCATTTACATAAAGTAAAATCCAAAAAAGAATCATTGTTTGCTAGTATCTGTTAGTAGAAACCATATTAGGATTGTAAGTTGATTTTTCTGCTAATACTATAAATTCTTATGTTACTTTTGAGGTAAACTGGCACTTCCCTACCTCTACAATTTATTTAATGTTTTTATTATTAAGTGTTAAATAATATTTGTGCACCCGCATGGTCGCCTCACAAGTTAGGTTATTATAATTAAAATTGTTCAGAGTTGTCTGCTAAAGCATTTTCATAAAAGTATTGAAAGAGCATTAGATTAATCAAACATAATTAAATCCCTAATCCTAAACTATTCGATTCGTAGAGATAAATTATTTCTCTGGATACTTTATAGTGGATTCTAATGAATCCACTATAAATATTAGTGACAACTCCTAGTAAAAATTATTTATATGCTAAGTGTTGAATATATGAATTCGAACTTATCAACGATGCAAGAAAAGTAATAGAAATTGTACAGCACAAAAATTTATGTGGTTTGACACGAGATTTTTTGCCTACTTACTTTCACGGGAAATAAGATCTGTTTCACTAATGATGAAGCAAAGTGTACAACCGCTCTTCTTGTCCTTTCTAACTAACCCTGAGACTTGTTTTGCTCTAAACATATATAGCAAAACCCTACATGGCACAAATTACACAATTGCCCACATAGTCTAAATAGGAAACTTCCTCATGACTGAACATAATAGAAAAATAGGAAACTTCCTCCTATAACCTCATCATAATAAAAAATAGGAAACTTCCTCATATAACATAATACAAGACATCAACTTCAATAATCTCCTTCATTGACGACCTTTTGGTATAAAAAAAAAACTTCAATAATCTCCACCTTAGCTTGGATTCTGTAAAGCCACCTGTGAAAGAATATGAAATATATAGATGTCTTCATCCCCGTACCTCCATAAGAGGTACACTCTCCTACTCATTGAGTGTTTCTCTCATTTTCAACAACGATTTATATTAATTGAGTCCAAACATGACCCAAACTTCTTAATAGTGACTGGCTTGGTAAAATAATATGCAGGAATTCTGTCCGTGTGAATCTTCCTCAAGTGAATACTACCATTTGACACAAGCTCCCTGATTTTGTGAAACCTCACATCTATATGATTTGTCCTTGCATGAAAAACTTGATTCTTGGCAAGATGTATGGCACTCTAACTGTTACAATGTAACACCGCACCTCCTTATTCTAAACCCAACTCACGAACCACCCTAGTTAACCAGAGCCCTTCCTCAGTAGCTTCTGTAACTGCCATGTACTCTGCCTTTGTAGTAGACAATGTAATTACAGACTGAACCATTGCCTTCCATGAGATATGTCCACAAGCTAATGAAAAGACATATCCTGTAGTAGACATCCTATTGTCTAGGTTACCAGCAAAGTCTGAATCAACATATTCCGCTAGCTCATTCAAACTTCCGTTGCAACTGAACATATTATACAAGTCTGTAGTCTCACTTAGACATCTAAAGATCTACTTGACTGCATTCCGATGCTCCCTTCCTAGATTACTCATTTATCTAATAACAATATTGACTGCATGAGTTAAATCCATCCTGCTACACACCATAGCATACATGAGACTCCCAACTCCGCTAGCATAAGGAACTCAAGACATCTCCTTAATCTCCTCATGTTTTGCGGGGCATTGCTGTCCAAGATAACATGAAGTGGGTAGCTAATGGTGTCTTAACTGGTTTAACCTTACTCATGTTGAAACGCCCAAGCACCTTTTCAACATACCTCTTTTGAGATACTTAGAGTTTACCAACACTTTTATCTCTATGTATTTCCATACCAAAGATTTTCTTAGCAGCATCGAGATCCTTCATCTCTAACTCATTACTCAATAAGGACTTTAAAGAGACAATATCATGCATATCCTTAGCAGAAATGAGCATGTCATCAACATAAAACATCAAAATAATATTCAAATTATTATATGAAACTTTGAAGTAAACACATCAATCATGCTCACTTCTTGAATAGCCAATCTTCAGCGAAAGAGTCAAAACGCTTATACCACTGTCTCAAAGATTGCTTAACACCATAAATGACTTCTTAAGCAAACATACATGATCTTCCTTTTCTGGCACTTTGAACCCTTATAGTTGCTCCATGAAAATTTGTTCCTACAAGTCTCCATGAAGAAACATAGTCTTTACATCAAGTTGCTCCAGCTCAAGATCATACATGGCTACCAAAGCAAGTAGAACCCAAATGAGAGTGTGTTTTATTACTAGAGAGCACATTTCATTATAATCCACCCTTCTTTATGTGCATACCCTTTAGCTATAAGTCTAGCCTTGTATCTTACATGCTCATTCATAAACATTGCCTCTTTCTTGCGAAAGATCTATTTACACCCAATGATCTTTCGCCCTTTTGGTTTCTCTACAATCTTCCAAGTGCTATTTTTCTGTAGGGATTCCATTTCTTCCATCATAATCGACATCCATTTATCATTGTCAGCGTCAAATAGTGCTTCTTGATAGGAAGATGGATTGCATGTATCTATTATGAGGGCATAAGCAACAATTTCTCCCACTCCTCAAAAGCCCACAGGAACGGCATATCCTCAATCCCGTATCTCACAGGTACTTTGTGAGCATGTTTTCCTCTACCTTCTACAATGGAGTAGGTATCTTCTACTATCTTCTGTGATTCTGGTGAGTTACTGGATGATTCCCTTCCTCTAGCTATCTCTGGTTCACCTGACTCCACATGCATAGTAGATCCTTCTTTACTTCTGCCATATGCATGTGAACTGTTATTTGCCTTCAACATGTTAGATTCATTATAGATAATGTCCTTGCTAACCATGATTTTCCGTGTCTTAAGATCCCATAAGTAGAACCCTTTCACACCTTTCTCATTGCCAAGAAAGACGCATTGCTTAGACTTTGAGTCTAACTTGGAACGTTGTCTACTCTGTACATGAACATAGGCTGGACAACCAAATATTGTAAAATGAGAATAGTCAATCGAATTACCTATCCACACCTCTTCAAGAACTCTACATTCAATGGCTGTAGATGAAGACTTGTTGATGAGATAGCATGCCATATTAATTGCTTCTGCCTAGAAACTTTTACTCAGCGCTGCATTCAGCCTCATACTCCAAGCCATTTCCAAAAGAGTCATGTTCATCCTCTCAGCTACACCATTTTGCTATGGTGTATCTGATGTTGTGAAGTGACATATGATCCCTTCAGCTTTACATAAATCCAGGAATGGTGTGTATCTTTATTCCCCTCCACTGTCCATTTTCCAGCACTTTAGCTTCTTTCTTGTTTGCCTTTCTACTTCAGCCTTCCACTCTTTGAATTTGGAGAAGACTTCATTTTTCTGCTTCATGAAATAGATCCAGGCTTTCCTTGAGTAATTATCAATGAAGGTCACAAAAAATTTGGCTTTAACTTTTAATTTGATCGGTGCAGGATCCCATACATTGCTATGCAGATAATCAAGTACATCATTGCTCGTATGCTTTGCAGTTCTGAAACTGGCCCTACTCTGTTTCTCGAAAACACAGTATTTGTAAAAGTTCAATTTGCGACTTTTGACACCTTTTAACAGCTTCCTTTTATGAAGCTTCATCATACCCCTTTCACCCATACGCCCTTACTATATGCCACATACGAGTGTCATCTGTATCGAACTCTGCAGTTGTAGTCACAAATGCTCCACATGTTACTGTACTCCCCTACGAGCCTATATAAACTTCCAGTCAACCCTCCTTTCATGACAACCATAGCTCCCTTGATAACTTTGAGAACTCCATTGGCTATTACATACTTGCAGCCATTCACATCAAGCGTACCCAAAGGTATCAAATTTTTCTTTAGATCTGGAACATGCCTTACATCCATTAAAGTTCTGACTATACCATCAAACATTCTGATTTTAATAGTCCCTCATCCAATGGTTTTGTAAACAGCATCATTCCCTATTAGAACAGGTCTGCCACTATATGACTAGTATGAATCAAACCAATCCCTATTCGGATACATGTGATAAGAGTATCCATAATCTAAAATCCATGAATTAGTGAACTGATTCTTACTTGATGATATAGAGAGAAGATCTCCATCATCACCTATGAGCTATCGGTGACACTTACTTGATTGGAATTTTTCTCATGCTTCTTCAAGTCTTCCTTTCTCTTAAAGCAGTCTCTTTTCAGATGGCATTCCTTCTTGCAATAATAAAAAGAGAGTTTTGTTTTACCCACTCTTAATTTCGAACGAACCTTATTCCTAGATCCCTACTGGAACATTCTCTCCTGTTCTTGCTCCTTGACTTTTATGATGAGACCCTCACCTTATGCTGTAACATTGTTAACCCTCTTTCTTGTATCATTAGATAGTGGGATAGCAGTGACCTCATCTGTCTCAAGCGTCTCTTTTCTATATAAGAGTGTCATCACTAGATGATCATAAGATGCCGGTAATAATGATAGGAGCAATAGAGCTTTGTCTTTGTCTTCCAATAAAACCTCCATACTTGCAAGTTTACTCAGAATCTGATTGAACATGTTGATGTGTTCTAACATATCTAAGCCTTCTCCATCTATTGAGAGTATCACTGATCTTTCATAAATAGTTTGTTTGTCAGGAACTTGGTTATATATATGCTCTAAAGTTTTGCCCCACACCTGCGGAGCCGAGTTGAGATCCACCACATACTGTAGAACTTCATTAGAGAGATTTAGTCGAATGGTGCTTACCGCCCTTTTCTTCATCTCCTCTTAATATTTGTCATTTGTTTGTGGTTTCTTCCATTTCTCTAGTAGTACTACCAACAGGCCCTACTGAATCAGAAGATCCATCATTCTTTGTTGCCAGACAGTGAAGTTGTTCTTTCCATTAAACCTCTCCATGTCGTACTTGACACTCGAACCATTTCCTACCATCTTGATAGCTTGCCGAACCAGGCTCTAATACCAATTGTTGAATATATGAACTCGATTCTATCAAAAGTGCAAAAAAAGTAATGGAAACTGTAAAACACAAGAATTTACATGGTTCGGCAGGGGAGATTTTTCACCTATTTACATCCACGAGAGATGAGATCTGCTTCACTAATGATGAAGCAAAGTGTACAACCGCTCTTCTTGCCCTCTCTAATTAACCATAGAGACCTGTTTTGTTCTAAACATATATAACAAAACCCTACATGGTACAAATTAGAAAATTTCCCACTTAGCCTAAAATAGGAAATTTTCTCATGACTGAACATAATAGAAAAATAGGAAACTTCCTCCTATAGCTTCCTCATAATAGAAAATAGAAAACTTTATCATATAACAGAATACAAGACATCAATCTCAACACTAAGAACTTAAACCCTAAGGTTTAAATTTACTAATCCATTAGTCAACTCCTAGGTGGTGCATCATTCGAGGAGGCCATGCAAGATTTCAAACAAGGTGCGCAAATCCCTTATGTTCTTTGAGATTGTCGTTTTCGCAACTTGCATAAATAATTTCTTGCTACCTATGGACCCAATTTTTACCTCACATGTCACAGAATTTGTACTAGGCTTAAGGATACTTTACGTGGCTCACCAACTTAAAGAGAGCTTTCTTGCATAAACAAGATATAATCATAGTTAACATACTTGAGCACCTTAGGTTATAAAGATCTATTGGGCTAGAAATCTCGAAAAAGCTTTTCGAGGTAATTTGTTTTTTTTTTAAGGTATGTTCATTTGTGAACCGGTATATTTTCTGAGTTCAAACTGATATATTTTTGGAACTTGACGGTGAAGGGTATGTGTCATTATCGCATTAACGACTAGCATACATCCTCATTCCTCATTTCCGCTGTTCTTGGACATGGAGTTTTTACACCGTACAGATTCCGAGCCTCCTATTATAAAGGAAAAGCATAATGGATCGCTTTTGATTCGATTGTCCAATAGACAAGAAGGAACATGCCACGTGCGAGAGAAGGAATACCTAAAAAATTATTAAGATAATGTGGTAACAAGACAAAACTTGGAAAAATTCAAGGAATCAATCGTCCATTACTTTTGAAGAGATTCTCGTACTGCCCAGGTTGCCTCAGACGATGAGGTGACCACAATTTATGACACTGCTCTTGAAGTGCCCTTTGGAGTTTTAGCCCCAAAATACTCAGAGCCGATATCTTATGTACGTACACCTTAGAAAAAGATTGATTAATTGAAAAATTACCTTAATTGGTGGTACTTAAATAAGCCATGTGTTTAATCAATAATATCTATGAAACTTATGAGTTAACTCTTTCCTTTCTTTTCTTTTTGGGGAAATCCTCAGCTATTGAAGCCTTAAACGTTTGCATGGATTAATTATTCATCCATATTAAAAAGTTTGCACATTCTTAAAAGATTTCATCCAAAATTTCAGACGACTATTGTCATTGTGTAAATTTATTTCTTAAATGAGATATTTTTTTGCCTTCATATAGTCTGGTGATTCTCTTGGCTAATGAGCAATAAAATAAAGAAGAGATCACAAATTACTTTTTCCAGATTCTCTTGATTGACCTTTTTCTGTAGCAAAAAAAAAAAAAAAGGTGACCCTAACACTTTCCCTCCTCCAACCTAATCCTCATTCTTATCTTTTTCATTACTTTGCGCTTGTACATCATGTCAACTCGATGGCATTCTATATCTACTGCAACAGCTCGTGGCTTTGACGCTGACAATCTTATTTACCGGACATTTTTCTGCTTCTCACTTTTACTAATAAGTAGAAAAAGGGAAAAAAAAAAAAAGAATCGTTATAGGACTTGTACGTATGAAGTTAGGCCATCGGCACTATATTAGGACGCCACAGGACATGTCCCGTCTATAAATGCCCCCAATCCTCGTTTAAGTCCTCACAAGCACGACTCTTTAACAAAGCCCCTATACTCATTCCAGACTTAGAGAATACCTTCTCTTTCCAAAAGCCCTGAGCCAAGAAAAGACCAAAAAAGAAGAAGAGAGCTAGGTCATATGGGTAACGCAGCAGTGCATAGGCATAAGACCAGAAATCCACCTTTGGCTGACTCAATCGACAAGCTGAAGGAGTTCTTGCGGCGCTGTGACACCAACGGAGATGGCCGGCTCAACCGGGCTGAGGTCAAGAATGCCTTCCAGAAGTTGGGTGTGACGGCGGCTGGGTTGCAGGCCATTCTCGCGTTACAACGCGCTGATGAGAATGGAGATGGGTTTATAAGTGAGCATGAGCTAGACATGCTTCTGCAATACTGTCTCGAGCGTGGTTATATGATTGAACTGGCCCAAAAGTTGCAGAACAAGTTCTGATGTCTCATCATATGTAACATCTGCCCCCACCCCTTCGCTTTCTCTCTTCTCTTGTAATGTCGAGCTCTTCTGCTTTGGCTTGGTATCTGGTTTTTCAAGGGTGCTGCAGTTCTCTTTGTGTGTAGTGATTAAAAATCAGCATAAGTAGTCGAGTCCTAATTAGATCTAAAGCTTCCCCTCATAGAAAGTTGTTCAGCCCTCGTGTACAATTCAACTTTTCATGAACTTATTTATGTTGGGCCCGTCTTTCTTTGTTTCCTTTTGGTTCGGCTATATTACATAAAACTGCTTTTTATGTCTCACTTGACAATGATATGTGGAGGTGTCCTCTTTCATGGAAATATTTTTTCCCCTGATTGCGTCATGCTAGAAAGAGTGTGTTTCGGTTATTATTTACCAGTTACAATCTATTGCGAAATAATACAGAAATTAATAGATTTTGCAATTCAAAATTAATGCGAGCAAAATAAATTATTAGAGAAATCCACCATTAGGGACAAGGAAATTGGATATTTTTATGGTTCAGACCAAGTTGTAATTAATCCATGGAGTGAGTCAAATGCAGAGAAATCCATTATGTATACAAAGTTTACAGATGCTCAATCTCTTAAGTGTCATATCATAATTTCTCACAAAAAACCCACTTGGAAAATTCGTTGAGTAAAAAGGCTTATATTTCTTTTCTTCGCTCCTATTTAAATAACAAAGCAGGAAACCCCTTTTATGAAATATATTCATATAAACAAAACACTTAAGCAAGAAACCTACTTAAATCGGATTGCTTTACAAATTTAAACTTGATATATATTCTCAATAATTTTAAAACAGGTTGGACATTTGGATACTTGTAGTGGAAGGTGATTAGATACAGAAAGAAAACTTTAGAGTATAATCAATGGGATTGAACTTGAGGGAACTAATAGAAATCCTCTTCAGATTTTATTATGTGATGAGAGCGCAAACCATTTGTGTGTATATATGCCGTCTTACCAACGTCAATAAATGCTGGGATATATGTTCAACCAAATTATTTTATATGAATCGATAGAATTGAGAAAGAAGCCTATAAATAAATAATAGGAGATCACAAGAAGGGATTGGAAACTGAGCTCATCAATATAACTACTCTATTCATAAATCAAATCAATGGCTTCTTCAACCGCACAGATTCATAAAAAAAGATTTCCATGAGAGACACGTGGATATTTAAAGTGCTCGGTGACGGCACATAACTATAGATGGACAAGATAATAGTTTACCATAAAGAACATTTCAGGCAAAAATTCGATGAGTCACTTACCTTTTATATTTGAATTCGAAATGTTGTTCAAGTATTTCAAATTTACTTATCTTTTCTTTTGCAGAAATATAAATTGGATCAGATGAATCGATCAAAATCCATAGATAATAAATTAGTCCGCAACTGTTTTTTCTCTAATACATTACGGAACAAATGCTTGAGTCAATCTTATATGCAATAATCATAATTGTTAATCACTCCTTTTTAACTTAATAATGAAGGCTCGTTGTGCTCATCCCACGCACGTTGCTTTTAGGGGCACTAATGCAGAGATGCGGCTAGTCCAGGCTGTGGCTAGATAATCCTGCAAGTCTTACGAAAGTTTTAGCTCTGGCCTTTAGCCAGTGCCGGTGGTCTAATATAGACAGTTTGCAACAATTTATAGAATTTAGACTGTCCCCTTCAGTTATTTAGCTGGCAATCTTTCTATATTATTCTGATCAAGTATACCACTATTGAGGAGATTAAAATGTAATGCGAGTAATTTTAACTTTTTAGTTAGTGGATAGTTTTCTGTTATTATTTCTTTACGTTTAAAAGATAGTGGGTAGTTTAAACTCTACGGTTACACAGTTTTAGCCTTCAAATTATACATCTTTATTCTATATGAGTCATAATGAAAGGGGAATTCTCTTTTAAAGGAATAGAAATTAGAAGATATTTCATGAAAAAATTGATTATTTGCTCCCCTTGTGCATCCAATTTGTCATTGACTGTATACATTTTCTTTCTGGTGTACAAAAATTAGAAGATGAAAATGCCAAAACTTTATGCTTGTGTAGTCCAAACAAAAATGACGTCTACTAAGTAGGAAAACGAAGGTGTCAAGTAAGTTGACCTGTGTGTCTGCCCACATAAAATATCTTCAGCTAGTTACTTCGACTAGCAAGTATGCTTGATTAAATGAACGTTATGCGTTATCATCTCGCATATAAGTGATATGTAGTAAATAATTTCTTCAAGGAAGGCAATCAATATTTTATTGTTAAAGAATCTCCACTATGGCACGTTTATCCATCTTGGTGACGTACCACAAGCAAAAAACGATGCTTGGCCTAAAAGGGTTGCTGGGAAGGGATATCGGCATTTTATTTTCTTTTATTTCATGAAAAATTAATGATGTAAAAATTATTTTGTTAAAATGGTCGCTTACATCGCTTAAAATAATTAATTGATGACAATTAATTTCTTTATCAACAATAAGTTAGGCTTAAACATTTTTGTGAATAATAAAAATAATTTTAGGAGAATTTTCAAATAAGGACTTAAAGTTGAGCCATTATCTCAAATAAAGGTCCAGATTAATATTTGTTTTAAATAAGAGTATGAAATTACTCACATAGTCTGAAATAAGAGCCCAAACTTGCTGGCCAACAAAACTTCCATAGATCAACTTATTCCGGTGATTAAAGCATGAGTAGTTTTGTCCAAAAATTCTAACCGGTTAAAAAAAGAGTAATTCCTAAGAACAAAAGATCCCAAATTGAAACTTTTGTCAAACACGGGTACTGTAGTGCAAGCTACTGTTCACCTTCTCTCTAGCGACTGGTAGATTTCTGCTTGCTTCTGGTGGATTTTTCTGATTCTGGTGGTTCCGACCAACGCTTGGCGCTGATTTTTGGAGGATAGCATCCTCCCAGCAGCGTCTACAACTTGTCCGATTCTAAAGTGGTACACGCTCTCTGATTAGCTACCATGATTCTGAGTTAGGTTTGCTGGGTATATTTGGTTTACTGTTTTTGGTTGTTGCTGGCCACTATGGCAAGGAACGAGCATCCTGGTCCCCAACCTTCACTTCCTCATAGAAAAGTCGATCAATCGCGACCACACGAAGGCAGCGATCCTTCTCTTGCTCCTATTTCAGCAGTGCCTGGCCATGGAAGGAGGGGGCGTAGCAGGTCTAGAAATGCTATGGTGATCAAAGATAGGATAATCCCACAAAAAAAGTTCTTTCACCAATAGATGTTATTGGGAAAGGGAAAAATGTTGATGCTCATGAAGCTTGGCCTGAGCTCTCTGTTGGTTATGTGTGAGGACCATCGACATAGACAAGCCTTCCCCAAGAAGGTCAGCACCAAGTTCAGTCTTGGGCAAATGTAGTCAAGTCAGCGATCAGGGGCTATGAATTGTCCTACATCCCTCCCATGAATCTTGACAACAGACAAGTTGCTGTGATCTTTGATGAGATCCTTGAAGCATCTGACCCTAAGTGGACCGAGTGCTTGGTCGGATACTACATTGGAAAAAAGCTACCATTTAAGGTAACTGAAGCAGCCTTGAAACATGCTTGGGTAATTAGCTTTAGGAAGTTATGGCTGATGAAGTAGGATTTTACTTCTTCCACATTCCAGACCATGAATTAAGAAGGAAGGTATTGGATGGGGGTCCTTCATGGCGGCATGGGTGCCTTTGATTCTTAAGTAATGGCATCCATTATTGGAGATGAAGAAGGAATGCCATGACTCAGTTCCTATCTAAGTACACCTCAAGAATGTCCATAAGGCTTGTTGGTTAGCATTGGGAATTAGTGCGATGGCTAGTGTCTTGGGTAAGACGCTTTATGTGGATTACCAAATTGAAAAAATGAAAATGATTTCGTATGTGCTTGTGTGCATCGAAGTCAATGCCAAACAACCTCTGGCTGATTCCATTCCTGTTATCATCAAAGGTGAAACTAGAATGGCTAAGGTTGAATATGAGTGGAAGCCTACGTTATGTATATCTTGTGGCACCTTTGGCCATAGATGCTTGGATGTAATGCCTAACAAAGGAAAATCTATTGCTCCTAATGACTCGACTGTTGCTGCTCATCCAAATACGTCTAGTGGCATGTTTGACCATCAGTGCCAGGATGAAATGCCAAGAACAAGGAAATCTCCTCCTCCCATTAACCCATCTATTGCTGATCATCTAGTAAACTAAGGAAATGTGTCCTAGGCAACCTTGAGACTTTTGGTTCCTTCTCATGAAGAAGCGATTGTTACACAACCAGGCCCCCAGACTCACCCTATTCAGCCTCAATCTATGACTCATGAAGAGAAATGGGAGAAAGTACATACAAAGAAAAGAACAAAATCTAAGTTGAGTGTCAAACAAGTTGAGGAAGTCGCAACTACTTGTGCAGGTATCCACATAGAAAAATTGGTGGATAGTATTCCATATGAGAGCAGAGGACAATCATCTTTGACAATGACTACCTCGGTTCTTAGAATGACAAACAAAACCCCTCTCCTCTTGGCTTCAGAAAGGGACTATACAAGTAGCTCAGAAGAGAGTCTGGCGGCCAATTCTTTAGAAGGAGACCTGGTAGAGGTGCACATTCTGGTCCCTCCGGAAGTGACAGTGACTCAAGGGTTGGACCAGGAGCCTTCTTTGATTCACAAGCCTATGCCGAGAGCCATTCCTAAGAAGAAGGGCCAGAAAACCAAAAAAGGGTAACTCTCCTATACTTCTATAAATATGTATATAGGTGTATGGAACATTAGGCGACTTGTAGGTGCTCTTAGGCAAGCTGAAATCAGAAACTTAATAAGAACTAACAACCACTGCTGTGTTGGTATTCTTGAAACTAAGGTTCCTCAGTCTTTTTTTCATACTATCTCTGACAATCTTCTGCCGGGATGGTCTTGGTTAGCAAATTATGAACATTCACATAGAGGAAGAATTTGGGTTGGTTGGGACCATTCCCTAGTAGATTTTGTTGTCTCATTGTCTCTTTCACAAGCCGTTCATGGTTGTTTACAATGTTTGGTCTCGGACAAACATTTGGCACTCTTTGTGATATATGGAGAACATACATTCATTTTGAGACGATCGCTTTGGGAAGATTTGATCAATATGAGTACTTTGCTCATGGATACCCCTTGGTTGGTTGCTAGAGACTTTAATGCTATCAAGGATCCATCAAACAGGGTTGGTAGCCTAGATACATGGCTACCCACTTATGATGATTTTGTTCGGTGCCTCACAATTGCAGAATTGGACGATCTAAGGTACACGGGCCATAGATTCACTTGGACAACGTCATCGAGGGAGAACCGTAAACAAAGGAAGATTGATAGAGTTCTGGTAAACCCTCAATGGAGCCTATCATTTTCCTTTTCGGAGGTGGTTTTTCTTTCTATAGGTATATCAGACCACTCCCCTATGGTCGCTCGTATCATGGAACAACCGACGACTCGAAGACCTTTTAAGTTCTTTAAGTTCTAGACTACCCAACCATATTATGAGGCGCTGGTTGCTCAGGTATGGGAAAGTCAGGTGAATGGCAATCTTATGTTTATTTTGTGTGCACCAAACTTAAGTTACTAAAAGCCCGCTTGAAAGCTCTTAACATAAATTCTTTTTCTGAAATCTCTTATCGCACGGAAGGCACAAGAAGGGAGGCACAAGAAGGGATCTTCAGATGATTTAGGAAAGGTTCCAACGTGACCCTTTTAACATGGCTTTGGCTTAGGAGGAGAAATCTTTTCTACAAACATTTTTTTATCTCCGTTTCCAATAGGAATCCTTTTATAGGCAAAAATCTCGTATTCACTAGTTGAAAGAAGGGGACCTCAATACCAGGTATTTCCACCAGTTAGTTAAGAAGAGACAATTGGGTAGTAGGATCTTATCAGTTGTTGATAGTCAAGGAATTCTAGTATCTGAGCCGATTCAAGTGAAGAATGTTTTCCTCTCACACTTTGAAAACCTTTTTGCGCCTACGACTATACAGTCTAGTCTGAGGATTACCGATATCAGGGCAACCTTATTGCATACCCTTCATGAGGAACATGTTTGACTTCTTTCTTAATCTGTTTCAGATTTAGAAATTCATGATACTATGTTTTCCTTAGCGTCATGAAAGGCCCCTAGCCCAGATGGTTTTAGTGTTGATTTTTTTAAACACTCATGGGAGGTTGTTGGACCGTCGGTCACTCTTACAATTAAAGATTTCTTTGTTTCCGGTCAACTACTTCGGGAATTAAACACCACAATTTTAGCCTTGGTTCCAAATATCCCGAATGCCACCACAGTCAATGATTATAGACTGATAACTTGTTGTAATACAGTTTATAAATGTATCGCTAAAATCTTGGCCAACCAACTAGCGTCTGTCTTGCCTTCTCTTATAAGTGCTCCTTCGAACGCATTTGTCAAGGGACGTTGTATTAGTGATAATATCTTGCTAGCCCAGGAGTTATTTGCTGGTTTCCACCATGCTCCCTATCTTCCCAAGTGTGCGATCAAAGTGGCCTTCCGCAAGGCATATGATATTGTGGACTGGTCATTCTTGAAACTAACGTTGCAGGCTTTTGGCTTTTCTCAGCATATGATTGGACTCATTATGAAATGTGTGTGTACCTCTAGGTTTTTTATAGCCATTAATAGGGAACGTCATGGTTTTTTTCCAAGTGGTAGAGATATCAGACAAGGAGATCCTATGTCGCCATATCTTTTCACCCTTATCATGGAGGTGTTTACTGGTCTAATTCACCAACAAACTACCAAAGTGGGCTTCAAGTTCTTTTGGAGGTGTAAACCGATCAAGTTATCTCATCTCTTCTTTGCAAATGACGTCCTTCTCTTTTGTGGAGCTGATTTGGTGACGGTGACCGTGTTCAAGTCAGCTATTGAGACCTTTTCTTCCTAGAGTGGCCTGGAACCGAATGTCAATAAAAGTGAAGGTTCAATCTCTTCCTAGAGTATCTCGGGAGGTTCAATCTCTCTTCGTGCAACAATTTTGGAGGTTCTCGGATTTTCAGCAGGCGAGCTACCTTTTTGCTACTTGGGGATACTCGTTATATCATCCAGGTCAGGCAAAACTGATTGTCTTACTCTTGTTAATGCTATTACATCGAGATTATGTTCATGGGCACAAAGATTCTTATCTTTTGCGGGTAAATTACAACTGATAAGTCAATATTTCATGCAATACAAGTTTACTGGGCCAGTGTATTTGTACTGCCGAAATTAATCTTGGATCAAGTTGAAAAAGTACTTAGATAATTTCTATGGAAGGGGCCCGGTCTTGGTGTTGGAGGAGCTAAGGTAGCTTGGCGTGAGGTTTGTCTCCTTAGAGATGAAGGAGGGCTTGGCATCCGTCTACTCAAGGAGAGCAATAAGGCGTCTATGTTAAAACACATTTGGATTCTTTTTACTAATAAAGAGTCTTTATGGTGTAAATGGATACATTCTACTTTCTTGACGAGTAAGAGCTTTTGGATTGTCAAGAAGCGAACCTTCTGTTCCTGGGAGTGGAAGAAAATTCTCAACTTTTGTCAACATTTTATTTCAGTGGAGGATTGGCAATAGTCGGTCTATATCACTATGGTTTGATACTTGGCTTCCTCGAGGCCCGTTAAATTTCCTTCTCTCAAATTGTGATATTTATCAGTCTGGTCTCTCCAGAAATGCTACAGTTGCTGACTTAAGGCTGGCTAATATTGCCCAACTCACTTTATTATCAAGCGTGGTGGTTTCTGTTTCTTCCTTCAATGACAACCGGGACCGTCTGTGCTGGATAGGGCACCCTTCTAGCATCTTCTCGGCTGCTTCGGCATGGGAATTACTTTATCCGAGGGGTCTCTCTGTATGGTGGTCATCTTTTATATGGGAAAAGACTCTGCTTCCCGATACCAGTTTCACCTTTGGCTTATGACTTGCAATAGATTATAAACTCAGGTATTTTTATTGTCTTGTTGCAGAATCTCGGATGGGAAGTGTCCTTTTTGCAACCTTTACCCTGATCCATTAGACCACCCATTTTTTGGTTGTATGATCACGGGCTAGTTAGCTTTGTTTTGGGCTGCAAAATGCAACCTTAGTTGGCAGAATAGACCATGGCTTGAAACTTGACGCTGGGCCGCCAGTTTCATATCAGGTAAATGCTTCTATCAAAGAATTGCTAGATTTACATTGGGAGCGCTTTGTCATATCATATGGAAGGAGAGGAATAACACCTTATTCCGTAACCACTCTATTTCAATCCCGAGTTTGAAGAAGCAACTTATGAAAGTGGTCAAGGACGTGGTCATGACTTTTAACAAAGTGGTGGATTCCCCTCGGAATAGAAGACTACAACGCAGCTGGGGTATTGACCCATCTTTTTTCTTGTAATCTCTACTTTAGTAAAACTCTTGTATAGCTTCATTATTTAGCCTTGTTGGCCTAGTTTGGCCTTTTTTACTTTGATACCACGACACCCTTTCACTCTTAAAATGCATTGGCTAATGTCATCGAGAGTGTAAGTTTTGAGGTGCCGGGTCTCTTTCTTGTACATTTGTATTTTGGCAAAAGTTATTTCAATTACCCTTACCAAAACAAAAAGATCCCAAATTGAATTTTAAAGTTTTTGGTGGGTTTTTCTTTCTTTTTCACATATATTTTCGATTCTCGACACTAGTTCTCTCCATAGATTTCTCTCCTAACCAAACTCAAGAGAATCCACCATGCTTTTGAATTCTCTCAATAGAATTTTTAACAACCAAATCAAAGAGACCCTAAATACCTCTTGTCCAAAAGAAACCATTTTTACCTAAGTAAAGAAGTTAGGTTTTTCTAACTTGAACCTTCCTTGAAAAAACTAAGCCTTTTTGATTTGGACATTCTCATTAAACCTCTCCTTGGCCTCTCCAGAAAATAAGGTGAAAAGAGGCTCAAATAGAAAAATTAAAAAAAAAAAGAAGTGTGTGCTTGACATTGGGCTTTATAATATAATTGCAATAAATTTAAATTGATTTAGGTATTTGCTCTAAACCAATTCAGTTGATAACTTGAATTGAGGATTCTTTTGCTGTCCAAAGTGAACCAAAACCAATTTATTTAGAAAAATATATATCTCCATTTGAAGAATTCTTTTGCGTTTCGATGCATCAAGGAATTTGTTTGGTGCAGTTAGTTTCACTCAAACACACGCAGTGCACCACTTTGAAGAAGTGCTAGAAGAGCGTCAATTCCATTAAATTTCAGTGTCCTCTGATTTGCTTTGTTTTGTCCTCCTACTCAGTCACTTTTGGAATACTTTGTCTTCCTTTTTTATTGCTTCCGAAGCCATATCTGCACCATGAAATGAATGAAAATGTGTTTATCTACAAGAGAGAGGTAGAGAGAGATGAATGAAGGAGGAGGTGAGAGATCGAGGGTTTTGGGTTGTAACTTGTAAATATACCCCCCACCAAAAAAAAATCTTTTGTTTGATTTGGTAACGAGAAAATAATTGAAGAGCTAAGTAGGAAATGAAAATATTTCACGGAGAAACCTAGAATTCAATTTGGGATAAAATTCATGAAGAATCCTAGAATTTAATTTGGGATATTCCAATTCTTAGGATTTATCTTGTTTTATACTAGTTACAATTTTTGGATGGATTTGCCCATGCTCTTATCGTTGGAAGAAGTCGATCGGCAAAAGTTTGCCTAACTGGTGAGTTGGGATCCTTATCTAAAATTAAGTAGGCAACTTCAGACTTTTATTCAAGACAAGATTCACTTCGAACCTTTATTTGAGGAAAAGTCTTAACTTCGTGCTCTTATTTGAAAATTTTCTAATATTTTTTGTTCATTTATAATAATATATGTGATATAAGCAATCATTTACCCAACGGTCGGTAGCTGTGTCGGTTAAGAGCCTATCTCTCATTGCAAATGTTATGGGTTCGAAACCCACAGTTGCTAGCATTTTAAGGGGAAGCCTGCCTGTGCTAGTCTCCCCCGAGGTATAGAAGCTCGGCCTTTTACTGCTGTTCGAGCATGGGGCTCGTGGTGGAGTCCTCGGTTGCAAAAAAAAATAAATTCTTTTTTAGAAATTTATTCTTTAATAATTCATTATCCATGAAATACTATCATTAGAGAGGTCTTTAATGTCTCAAGTTTTACCTAAAGGCGAAAAGAAGACGCTAAACAACATTTACAGTCAATTACAAAACATATACATCAAATTGTGAAATCATCACCTACACTCGCAATGTTGCTTTGGTAGTCACCCCCTCACGCCTCTCTCTCTTTATGTGTGTACATATATACTACAGCGATGTAGAAAGTTATATACGATGCTCATTTTAGTGTCAAAACTTTCGCTCGAATCACTTAAGTATCAAATTTTTTGAAAAATGATCAATTAAATGTTAACTACGGTTTGTTTAGTTGAAAATCCGATGTGGCATTTTTTATTGATACTTTGAGTCGACGTGGCTCTCCAAAAAGTTTAGTTAGCATTTAAATAATTCAAAAAGATTAAAGAAATAAAGTCAAAAAAAGAGGGAGAGAAGAGAGGGTAGGTGGCAAGCCCTTGCTGCTACTGCCCCACTACCACCGCAAAGGGCCAGCCATGGGCCAGCGAATCCCGTCGGCCATCCCCACCCTTGTCGATCCTTCCTAACAAGGGAGGGGGTAGTAACAGCAAGGGCTTGCAGCTCTCATTGTCTAAACTTCCTCTTACTTTTTTTTTAAATTTAAATTAAATAAATTAAAAAGGTATATAAGATATACAAAAACTAAAAATCCACGTGAACTAATTTTTTAAAATATTATGCTATGATAAAAATTTAATTATAATTGCTACATGAGCAAAATAATATAAATTTCTCATCGTCAGTACTTAAATGATTATTTTTGCTGTCACTTAAATAATCTGATCAAAAGATTTGGCACTAAAAAAAGTGACATACATAAGTCTTGGCATTTATATTGTATTTCCCTCTTATGTTGTATGAATTGTGTGATAGTGTCTCTATATTCATGTGCTTGATTTCCAGACTAAGGCTACAACCTCTGGTCAAGATCCCACACAGGAGTCTAAGGCTAGCAAACTGTTGGAGGCCGACAACTCATATAGGACGTTGACTAAGGCTGACGGCCTCTTAGTGACCTGGTAGCAATTACACAAATTTGCTCTGTCCTTTCACTCACACACAGGGGGTCATGGGAGCAGGGATTTGATGCATGCGCGTGCAACTTTTTCTGAGGAATAAGATTATTTTTGGTAAAGTTTGGTTTAATGGGGGTGACCAAGATGAATTATATCCCTTCAGAATATATAGGCTATTGCTCATTAAGAGGGATTAAATCTAAGATGTACGTTTATATGTTATATTTGGAGGAACTCTATCTCAAGAAAAAATTCGAAGGATAACTGGAGAAAATGTGAATTTTCTTTGTATTTAATATGTTATGACAGTCAAACCCTTGCATGGGAAAACAGTCTTTTAGATTTTTGAGTGATCAGTGGTTAAGATCCCGTTAGGTAGCCAGGTGAGGCTTCAACCAATGACATGGTTAGTATTCGTGTTGTTTTCCTTATCTACCTGTGACAAAAACATGCCATTGCCAAATTCACAATTCTAACCCACCAATGTCCATTCTTTTCGGAGTAAGTGTCATGAATCAAGTACATATCTTAAACTGCATTTAAACCATCAAATCTACTGCATCAACGACGAACCCATACGGGAACCAACATCTTTACCATCTTTAACGGTCTAGATTTAATTTCGTATACTTGCTTCTCTCGTGTATTAATCTCTCCTCCTTTTGTCTCTTCTATCTTTCTACCTCTCCAGGCCGTCGCATTTGAGCGCTGCTCCCATCGCTTTTTGGCGCACATTGCTCAGTTGATACCAATACCTTAGTGACACCATCATCTCAGCACAATTATCAATATTGCAGCCTTTAATATTTAAATAACCTTTACACTCTCCTTTACGCATAAACTATATTTTGGCCTAAGACTACAATACGAAAATATATTATTGGACAGGAAATAAGGATTTTGGAAAAATTCGAACTTAGAACGTAATTGCTCTGATATCATGTAAAATTCTTTGAAATTGCTATCTAGTGTTCTCATAATTTGAAGTGATAGATGAAAGCGTCATTTAATATTTAAATATTTAATATTGAGAGCTCAATCGAATTTAAGACCATAACTAGACAACTCATTAGATTTAAATGTCAAATTCAGCATCTGGTCTCTTAAGGTCTAAGTTGGTCATTAAATGTAACATCAAGAACTTTAACTGTAGCTTGATACACGGCGACTAGTTCGTCTCCGTCAATGGCGCTTGACACTAGTTGGTATGATTCAAGAAGGAGTCAAATTGGACATAATATGAGATCACAAGGAGTTGGCGATTGAGCTAATCAATACATACCTTTCTAATCCAAATCGCTTAAAAATATTTAGCCATAGAGCCATATCATAATTGGACGTAATATGACTCACATATTACAAAAGCATCCAAACATTGATTATGTGCACTTCCCATATGGTTACAAAAAAATTAGCAGAAGAAAATGGTCTCAAGTTTTTTTTTTTAATACCGAGGACTCCACCACGGACCCTCCATACCCGGATGGCACTAAAGGGCGGGCCTCTATACCTCGGGGGAGATTAGTATAGAACCCCAACATCATGGCCCCCACTTAAGATGCTAGCCACTGCGGATTTCAAATCTGTAACCTTGACGATAATGGATAAGTTCTTAACCAATACAGCTATCCATAGTTGGGTAGTAAACAAAAATGACACTTACTAAGTGAGGAGTCCTTAGTATGAACCTGGCTAAGCATTGGTGAGTTGTTGCAACTAAATGATGAAATAATAATGATCATGGAAAGATTATAATAGTACTGTGACACCATAGGACCGATTGATGCGGGGTCATCAATCTTTTGACATTCTGAATTTTATTCTACAAGTCATGTTTAACAAGAATGTTTAATTGGATGTATGATATAAAATCAATACTTTGCATGACATACGAATGATACACAAAAAATGCTTTTCCTCGGAGCACAATTGATACTTATCGTTAAAGAATCTCCAAAAGAACAAGCATATATCCATCTCATGGCCATCCCAAGAGCCAAAAAGATGCTGGCCTAGCTAAAAGGGGTGGCTGTTAAGGGATTCCACCACTCTCAGAAGCCCTCCTGAACCATCAACTTTTAACTAAAGCAGAATTCTTTTAAGATCGCTGTTGTTGGTTGGGCATCGGGGGATATCTAGCTCAATAATTGGAGTCTAAATTCCACCGACTGTAAGTCAAATGCTCTGTGTTAGAACCACATGTACAGTCAAAAGCCTAGACTTCATAAGCTTTTGGGGCTTGTAAGGTATTTCATGAGCATAGAAATAGGTGGATTTCTACGTTTGCACCCATGTATTCTCAGGTAAAAGAAAAGGCTAAAGCAAGAAGTCAGGCAAATAGCTATAGTTAATTAACATAGATAAATCAAGTGTATTATATATAAGCCTACTGTCTTTCGTGTGCACTACCGCAAGCCATTACTTCACCACCACACTCGCATAATAATAATAGATCGTCTAGCAATTATGCCATGGATGAAGAAGAAGAGCTTATTGATGGGCACTGTGACGGAGCTGAAAGATATCTTCCAGAGCCTAGACGCCAATGGCGATGGCTGGCCCAACCACCGAGCTCAAAAACGCCTTCAAGAAGGTCAGCTCGATGATTCCCGCATTATGCGTACTTCAAGTGCTACTTCACGCGGATGAGAATGGAGACGGGTGCATCAGCAAGCACGAACTCGACAAGCTTCTTATATCCGCCCGGAAACGTGGTTCCGTGGTTATCTTGTCCGAGAAGCAGAACTAACTCTTTTTAGTTGGCCTCAATTGGCATGGACTTGTGTTGGTTATACGTGTTCTCGGTGATAATCCTTTGCGTTTCAAGATTTCTGCTGCTTTCTTGCGTGTTATGCAGGAAGCAAATCTTCGTAGATCATATTAAGCCTTCCATCATGAGAAGCTGCGCAAAAAATTATACCCTGATGGGTAAACTGACGATTTGATGCACTCTGAGGTTCTATACAACTTAACATGATTTCAAGACATGGAAAGAATCCACTTGAAATGCAGTAACTTAAATAAAATTATATGATCGAGACATTGAAATCTAGTTTCACGACTCCTTTACAAGATGCCTTTGAGCACTGACGGTGACCACAAGTGAGATTTATTCCTTAGTCGTGAAATCCATCCACGTTGTCCGATTAAATCGAATCAGATCAAGTTACTTCAACTTGGTCAGTTATACTTCCGTTGCCTCTCTTCCCAGAGATTTTTTTTAATACCGTCAGCAATTGATTCCGTCGGTAAAAAAAAAAAAAACGAAAACAACACGCAAGAACAATGTCTTACCTTCGTGGTTATGCGACAAAGACGATATTTTTACGCACAGGGTAGATGTCAGGGACTTCATCTCTATTTTTTCCTTTTGGCCCCATAACATCGAATATGTTATTATCTCCATTTTTATGTCTCCATCAGAGAAATATTTCAATCGTGATGTAACTTTTCTATAGAAGCCTACGAACAACAACGACAACGGCAATAATAATAATATGAGAAACACCACCATATCCTAAATTGTTCCTTATGTGATTCATTTATCTTAAAAAAAAAATTTGTGTGACACAATAAGTCTCGAATTCATTTCATTGTGACACATTTACCCTAAACTTTTTTATGACACTAAAAACTCTGAACTTGTATTTTTGGCACACATTTATCCCATAATTTCTTTATTTTTAAACCTACTTTAACCGGCGAGATGAGGCCAAGGAAAACTGTGGGTAAATATGTCACGTAAATATAAGTTCATGGTTTTTAATATCACAAAAAAAGTTTAGAGTAAACGTGTCATCATGAGATAAGTTTAGAGTTTTTTATATCACAAAAAATAGGATAAATATGTCACGCAAACACAAATTCGGGAATTTTGGTGTCAAAAAAAGATTCAAGATGTATCACTAAGGGTATAGTTTGATATTTTTTATAATATTTTCCCTAATAATAATCATTGCCATGGCACTTACCATGATAAGTTTAAAAGTGCTTCACATGAATTCTCCAAAGGATTTCTATATTTCTTATCTATGCGTGTGCGCGGGCGTGTGAAAGGAGAGTCTCCTTCACTAAATTTTGGATCGGATTTTCTGAAATGCTACTAGATGCAATTTCTAACCCAAATTAAATTGCGTGTTTAGCCCTCCATAAATCAAATACAACGTGTAGTTCTTAACTTGGGTTGCACTTAAGATAGAGATTAAAATATTTTATATCGCTTGTATTGGGAGTGTATATGATTTTACTGTATGCGTGGGACGCCACGTCCCAACTTGTCCAAGAATCTTAACTGCCAAAGAGATTGACTACGGAGGATTTTCCCCTTAAATGTTGTCTTTTTAACTTTCACAATCGGCATTAATATGATTTTACAGTTAAGCTAATCAACACAAGTATTATTCATTTCTCCAAATAATAGGGCACTTAGCATAAGAACAATATCGGAACCTTCTCCATCCAGATATTAACCCAACATTCCAGCTCCTCATATAAGGATTATGAAGGTCCTTTTTTTAGGTCATTGATCCGATGTTCTAACTTTTTTAAATGATGATACGATGAGGTCAATCTTGACTTCACGTAGCTGAGCCTTAAACATAAGATAGGTTGTTGCTATTGACACATGAGCCTAGTCATGACTGGTTTGCTTAATGAAAATCTTAATTCATGTATTTTGACTTTATTACAATTTTCTTCCTTTTTCTAGTTCTTCCAAGTGCATTATAACCCCAAGGGATTGCAGTTTTTTTTAACTAATTGAATCTCTCCCTTCACCACCGCTACGAGGACAGTTTATAGGGTTCATAATCACTCTTATTCCTACAAGACACTTACCTAGCCATCACTTAAATCTAGCTTGGCCCACATTTTCTGCTTGGCCTCATAATTTTGCACTTTTCCAATGGAAAAAGAATATCACGAGTGCCAAAACTTGTGTACGTCACTCACTTTAATGCCAAAAGTTTCAATCGGAGTACTTAACTGTCGAGTAAGAGGAAAAACGATCACTTAAGTGTCAATGACGAGAAATTCCAAGCAAAAAGGTGACGTGTCATTTATAATTAAAATTTTATGTTAATATTGTATTTTTTAAATCTAGTCTGTGAGATTTTTTAATTTATTTATTATATGACACAGATTATTAATTTATTAAAATTAAATTTAAAATTAGTTAAAATATTTTAAGAAAAAAAGAACGGGTCAAAGGGAAGGGTGGCAAGCCCTTACTGTCGCCGCCTACCATTGTCAAGAAGGGCTGACGATGGTGCGGATGGTCAACGAGGGTCATCGGTTCTTGGCCACGCCTATCGTCGGCCTTTGGTCAGGGAGATGGGGTGGGGGGGAAGGGGGCGTGACGCGCAGGCCAAGGGGCCTGGCCTTTCCTTATTATTGGTGAGGGCCACCGAACCATGACCGGTGTGGCCAAGGCTCAACGACTCTTGCCGATCGTATCCATCCTCGCCAGCCCTTTCTAGCAATGGTGGGGCGGCAGTGGCGAGGGCTTGTTGCCCTCCCCCTTTGACCCCCTCATTTTTTTTTATATTTTTAATCTAGTTAATTTTATGTTTTAAAAAAATAAAATAATTTTTTTATTATTTTAAATGCTAACAAGGCTTTTCGGTGAATTATGTGAGCTCAAAATATTTATTAAAAATGTGTCACGTCAGACTTTTGGCAAAAGAAATTGTAATTTGCAATAAAACGATCATTTTTTTTGAAAAATTGATAATTAAATGAAATAGATGAAACTTTTGACACTAAAGTAAGCGACATACACAAATTTAGCACTTCTTGTGTACTTCTCCCCTCTTTCAGTGGTTTTTAGATATGAAATGGATCTACTAGGAAAATTATTTTGATGTGGACAATTTCCCCTCTTTTGCAATTAGTCTCGCTTCAACACCTAGTGTTTTAGCTAATTATCCACCCTTTCCAAGTGTGATCTCAATGTTATGTATGACTATACCTAAGAATATATTGTATGAATTAGTTTCTTCATTTTGACTGATCAAAATCTCTTCTCAAATTGTATAAGTTTCTTCCAAAGCATATGACTTTCTCGATGTACCTCAATACAAATGTACATGGTCTAGGGTGGATAAGTTTCGAACCTGAATCCTGTACCCGACTCTATTATAACTAATCCCCCTTTTTTGGACCATATACCCGACCCTATTTACATTGGATCATGTACCCGACCTACCATATTTTTTCAGTCCGGTTTTAGAGTTAACCCTATTTATATAGGAACCTGTTTTGCAACCGCCCATCCTATATGACTTTGAATTTTATATTAATACGCGATAAAACAACATAATTATTCTAATTTATATTTAAACTATAAGCACTTATAATTAATAAGTAAATAAACTTTTTGACTAAACAAAAAACAATGATTTACAAGGCAAATTATCATAAACAAAATAATAAGGCAAAGCAAAAAATCCTAACATTACATATACATTAGCAACAAACATGGGTCTCATATTAATCTCATTCCCATTATACTACATGAAGTTCTTCATTTGTCTGAAACGGTT
Source organism: Melaleuca alternifolia (assembly GCA_019926035.1). NCBI lineage: Eukaryota > Viridiplantae > Streptophyta > Magnoliopsida > Myrtales > Myrtaceae > Melaleuca > Melaleuca alternifolia. Next base: position 58,585 of record JAGKPW010000097.1, on the reverse strand, counting down.
AACAAATCTTTGGCACAAGCATAACTCCTCTAAAAGTAAAATCAATATAACTCTCTCTCCAAAAATGGAATCAGGCAAGCCAATCCACGTGTACAAAATATCTGACAAAAATTTAAAATTCATATATAAAGAAGATCAGCAAGAAACCATTCTCTAGAGACATATGTAAAAGTTATGATTTAATAAAATTTATTTATTTACCACAAAATCGAAGTTTCCACAAAATGAAGTTTATTTTCTAATGATAATGTCCTTGAGAAGACAATTTAAATCTAAAAATAAAAAAGAGATTAAAGAAGGCATTCACCTATTAGATGGTTATGCGAATAAATTACAATGATATGAACTTTTGGGTTGGTTTACAAACAGGTTCTCAAATTGGTTCTCGAACCGATTCGGTTGATCCAATTCCTAGGTGGGTAATCCCTCGGAACTGGTTCCCGAATCCTAGTTCAAACAGGTTTTGAATTTTAAGAATCGATTCCCAACCCTGTTTTCCAGGTAGGCCGGTCTAGGAACCGGGTTTACTCAGTCTAGTTGCATACCCCTAATTTCTATGACCCTCAATTAGTAAGAAGGAGAATAGGTAGAGTAAGAGCTCTTAAGGTATATACGGCGTGCTTCTTGATTCATCCATTTAGGCCTAAATAGGAAGATGGGGATCCAAGAAACCTGACTTGAGAATAACTTTTTACCAATAGGGACTAATCAGAGTCGTTAAGAGAGTCAAATCTTTGCAATAAAACTTAGTAGTAAAAGGTGTAAGTTTGACTTAATCCAATATATGTGTAGCACATTTCTATCTAAGAGAACTGGTGCTCGATGAAAGGATCCATATTTCGCACTGTGCTATCTGTGTACTGAGAAGAGAGCTGCTTTATGAAATTAGGCGTATGGAGGAACAATAGAGGAAAGAGAAATAAAGGGCCTTCAAAAAGAGCAAGGGGCAACTAATGTCTCTATATTGCTCATAAACTGCCAAGTTCTAATATGGCTATAGTATCGATGAACAAAGATAGTTCCTTCACTTGTTCATTAATCGCAATTCGAACTTACTCTCCTGCCACACTTTTCACTCACTTGCTTTAGTCGGATCCATCACTCTTTTAGGGGTTTCTTTCTTCATCCTCTTGCTATTACCCACAATTAGCATAGCAAGCAAGGTGCATATTATCATATAGAAAGAAGCACAGTGAATTTGATAGAGTCGCATTGACTTGCCATCATGTGCATAAATGGGGTAAGCGAAGTGCAAAAGGGATGGATGTCTAAGCGGTGAAAAGATTTAGTCTTCAAAACCAAAATATTAATAGGAATATAAGGATTTCAAATGCCTTTCCATCTGCAAAGTCAAAAGTTCTCTCCTGCGTTATTTAGAGATAAGAAGAGAATGCATTGGATCGACTCGAATGAATAGATAGAATGGGTAGCTTTTCTGATGATTTAGTTAGTAAGGACTTTGTCTTTCTCGTCTGAAACATTCTTTCTTTATTTTAAAGATTAAAAGGAGGAAACATCATATTTTTCTTGTGAGGTCGTGTATAACAATTATCACTGCACAAACTTGCGTTAGGCCTAGCTCGACCTAGCTCCTTCCCTAAAGGAGTTGTATGAGGCAAAAGCTCCATGTATGGTTCTGGAGCCGTGATTATCCAACAATGGGGCTTAGGGACTGATATGAAGATTGTTTTAGGTAGAGCAGCCAGCCTATTGCCAGGATCAATGCTTGAGACCGTGATTCACAAATTGACGCACAAGATTGTTGGAGTTGGTGAATATTTCGGGGACCCTTGTTTCTTATACCGGGCATGCCTACATGAGCTTAAGGAAACCAAAGTATGAACCAACGACTAGTAAACCCTACACATAGAATGTCGGAGGTTCCGCCACAAAAAAAAATAGGATTTACATTTAAGTTTCCTATTTTAGCGTGGGATAAAATATAAATTAATAGATTTAGGGTTTTGAGCCTATTCTCATTTATGAGATCTTCTTATAACCTTTTGAGCCGTCACAAATATAGTGAAACTCTTTGCAGGACGTATCCCTAATTTGGGCAAACCTGGGTAAAACTTTGCGTCATCTTATTTTTCTTGTGTAATCTTTTTTATTCGGTTTGTGATACACCATTTTCCTTTCAATTGGTACCGGAGCCTAGTTTGAGGAACTTATCCGAGATGTCAAGAGGATCACTAATTGAGATAGAAAAATTCAATGGGACACGGTTTGATCTGTAGAAGATGAAGATGGAGGATCTTCTCTAGGGTCAAGAGCTTTGGTCGGCGATTGTCAAGGAAAGGCTGGTTATTGCGATAGCTGGTGTCGTGATCGACAAGGAACCAGAATCAACTCCTCAGCAGCTAGATTCGAAGGAGATTGAAGAATGGGATCAGATTTATCGGAAAGCAAAGGGCTTGATCAGGCCGTGTCTAGCAGACTTCATATTGACAAACGTGATGGGCGAACATACTGCAAAGGATTTGTGGCAGAAGTTGGAGTCGTTGTACCAAAGTAAGTCCTTTGTTGACAAACTATTCCTAAGAAAAAAACTATATGATCTTAGGATGCATGAGGGCGACTTGTTTTCTACACATATGTATCAATTTAACACCTTGATAAATCAACTTGTGTCAATCGGTGTTAAGTTCCAAGATGATGATAAGGCAATAATATTGCTATGTTCACTATCGGATTCATGGGATAACCTGATTGTGTTAAGTGGTGGTGGGGACAAGGAATTGTCGTATGAAAGTGTGTGGTTAGCCTTATTATCTGAGGAGACACGAAGAAAGGGGTCAGAGAATTCTGGTAAAGAAGCGTTGGTAGCCAGGGGCAGGCCAGCAAAGAAGTTTCAAGGGTCTAGATCCAAATCTCATGGGTGATTCAAAAGTAGGGAGAAAAGGATACAATGCTTTCTATGTTGGTCTTATTCACTCTATCGAAATTCTCCTTCATTTTTTCTTTCCTCTCCAACAGATGAAAGGAATCTTTATGGATGAGCTTCAACAAGTTCTTTACCAATTCTATCCCTCTTCATCAGGAGGAATGTATGGGGGATCCATTGCACCATTGGCACCTTTTGGGCCTTCAGAATGTATCATGTGGTTCTTCGATAGTTCTGATTAACTTCGAAGGGAGAAGGAGGTGGGGTTTGTGCTAGTCCACCCACAAGTTCCATCCTCTTCCTTATAAGATCTTTTGAAATGAGATTGAGTTCCACGAATATGTAGGCTAGAAAGATATTCTTTGCTGCTATTCTGCAAAACCTTCAGAAGGACCCTCCCGCGTTGGCTTGATTGAAATGCCACTTGAGGTGGACTAGGGGGATGAAAGATTAAGCATTTCGGAAATATGGGCCAAGCTCTTTCGCCACTCTTAGAAGGATAATCCCGATTTTGACCAACTTTCCACCCAAGCTGAAGCCAACCTTGAGATGACAAACAGAAAAAAGAAAGATATCGTCATGGCTGGATCATCTTGATCCGGCAAGGGGTTGGTTATTGAATGGTGCACTACTTTTAAAAATTAAAGAAGCGGAAGCAAAAATGAAGAGTTTTAATTAGAGACTGGAACTTGAACCGATGCAATGAGTTGATTTTTTTTTTTTGTCTAACTACTTTTTGTTTCAAAATAGTAATAAAACATCAAGGACCCCATCTCAAATCGGGTCAAGTTTTGATTGTTCAAGTTGATTATGTAGGACTAAGATCTGCCAAGCCTTATTTGGCCACTCCAGGAACAACCGTTCATGGTCATTATGGAGAAATCATTTATGAAGGAGATACATTAGTTACATTTATATATGAAAATTGAGATCTGGTGATATAACCCAGGGTCTTCCAAAGTCTAGTATTGAATTCACGCATACCCGATGCAATAGTACCCAAGCATTTGACTGGTTCCCGTGAAATAAGCACATAAAGATGCTAAACCTTGTTATTATGAGAGTTCATCTGCAATGGACGCAATATTGTTTAGCGAAGCTAAATCGAAGGGTTCAAACCCATAAATTATAAAGAATCGGGTTCTTGAATAAGGTCGGTGAAAGGCCCAACAACTTCTAAAGACGACCGGTGCGCCATGTACCATGATGAGCCGTATACAATATATAGTATATGTTGGGATTAATATTTATTGGAAAGAGACTGGCTTTCTCATCATATGAGAATCTTTCACTCGCTTCCCTGCTTTCTGTTTCGCATACAAAAATGAATAAAATAACTGCTTTAAAGTAGCAAGGCTTCTTGATTGGGCCATATGCCATATGTATTGCTTCTTGATATATTGATTCCAACACCCTATTGGAAAAAGCTAACATAACAATTTTTCTTTTTGATCGCGTAATGGCTGATGCATTAGATCTTACGTGTATACGCTGATGCATTTGATCTTACGTGTACACACATGACAATGGTTGATTGCTCGGCAACCGTGATCCGTTCAGAGGTTGGCATCCGGGCATTTTGACAATAGCGTCCGGACTTGATCGGGACGAGGCCGATCCTCGTGTCCATGCTTTCTGTGATTACACCTTATATGCCAAGGGGAAATTATTTGCCTACTGTTGATAGAACCCGCATGGATAAGATTCACTCCGAATAATATCAGGGAAAGTAAAGTTCAACGAGGATCTAACCAAAATAAACAATGCTTTAACATTCCCCTTCTAGAGTAACTAACCCGAATGTGCAAGGAGCTCATAAACTTGAGAGTTACACTACACTGATGGCTTTCCTTGATTCGACCCTTCAAAAAGGACTACATAAACTTGAGAGTTACGCTACACTCTTGGCTTTTCTTGATTCGACCCTACACTGGTGCCTTTGCCTAGTCGTTTAGTCATCAATAATACTAATTCAAAATCATTTTCTCTTGGGAGCTAAAAAAGAATGACATGATTGTTATCTTTCTTAAAGACCTCGTCATGTAAACCTACGAGATCTTGAATGTGCAAGACAAGATTAAACAAGAGTGTCCTCGCGATCTGTGATGTCCGTGTCCACAAGCCATCGATACATACTACATAGAATGCTTTGCGTAAATTTTCATTACCTAGGCATGGATACATATATGGTTCTTTAATTTTTATTGGGAAAATTACAAAACAAAGTTCTAAACTTATTGCAATTGTACTAATTCAGTTTTAAACATTTTGTAATTATGCAATTTCAGTCCTTTCACCCAATTTTGGCTGGTCGTCATTGATGTAGATGGCAGTCATCCTACTTGGCACCCCTAGTGCTAACGCAAACAATTTTTAATAATATTTTAAAATTTAAAATTTTCTTTTTCTTTATCCTTTCCTTATTTTTTCTTCTTAGTACTTTCCTTCTTTCTATAGCTAGTCATCGGGAGATCGGCCAAAGGTGAGGCTAAGCTCAAACTTGCCCATCAATAGTGAGGGCGAGGTTGGCCTCGTTGGCCTTCCCTCTAGCTGATGACTAGCTAGAGAAGAAGGAAGGGAAAAAAGAATAAAGAATAAAAAGAAATATAAAATAAAAAAGCTAAAAAAATATTGAAATATTTTTAAAAACCGTTCACAATAGTACTGATAGTATGACATTGGATGGCTAACGTTCACATTATCACCGGCTAGTAAAATGATCGAATGGACCAAATTAGCACAATTGCAAAATGTATATGACTCAATTGTTTCAATAGAAAATATTTACAACTGAATTGATACGATTACCAAGGATTTGAATTTTTTTTTAAAGAATTCCAATTTCTGCACAGTACGATCTTAACTAAATGCAGTGTCTGGAGGTCAACAGAAACTCCACAAGATCTATCTTATTGTTATTTTTTTCATACGCAGTAATCTTGAAGGCCCTTACAACTTCAAAATGAAACATGCTACAAGAACTGTTACCATCCCAAGGTACTAGGATAACTTCACGTAAGTAATTGTTTTGTTTTTAAAATTGAGAGGACATTTGAGGACATTGGATTTCAACGGCCGATATGCGCGTACTCGTTTTCTTCTTTCCATTTTTTCCTCCTTTTCCTTCCTCTTACTTCTTCTTCCACTCATGGCTGCCATTGCCTCCCTGCACTTTCGCATGGTGGCCAAGACATCACGGTGATCAAGTAAAACTGACCATAATGGATTGATCGCTTAAAAACCCATCAAGATTTTAGCTCACGTCTCATTGAACTTACATAAGGATCATGGGATACTTTGCGTGATGTCCACTCTAAAATGAGCTTTCTTGTGATAAACAAAATGTGTTCACGATTAACCTACTCGAGCACCTTTAGATTATAAAGATCTGTTGGGCCGAGAATCTTTAGAAAACTTTTCAAAATAAAATATTTGCAGTGTGTTCATTTGTGAACCAATGAATTTCTTTGACTTCATACTGACGATGTTCTTGGTACTTAATGATCAAAGGTATATGTCATTATCACATTTACTAAAATCATTAAAAAAGATGAGCTTTTACCTTTGGATTTTAATCGACTTTAGGAATTTTCTCGACTAGCATATATTCTCATTTCCACTACTTTTTATCATGGATTTTATAAGGAAATTTGTCCAAAAGAATTCTAAATCTGTTGCACAACAATCATTACGATTCTACACCTTTTAATTGTGTTAATACAATTCCCAACCTATTGTATAGCGATCAATCCAATCATAAGTTTTTCATTTTTTGGTGATTTATGGCCAAAATTACTCAAAAGGATTATATTGGAAAATAATTAAAAGATTTAAAACTAAATTGTTAAATTGCAAAGAAGTTAAGACTAAATTGGCACAGTTGAAATGATTAAAACTAAATTAACTGTCATATAATAGGTTTAACACCAAATTCATACAATTGAAAGGTTTGATATGGAATTGTCTACTATAAAATATATTGATGATTTTTCAGACAATTATTTCAATTATTACATAAAGACAATTTTGAGCTCCTATTATAAGGGAAAAGGTATAATGAATCACTTTTGAGTCTAAAATAGATGACAAGAAATATGCCCACCTAAAATATTGACACAAAGTGGCAACAACACAACTCCCCAGAAACGATAAAAAAAAAAAAAAAACCTCCATTGCCTTTGAAGAGATTCTTGTTCTGAAGAAGATGCTCTTACCCGATGAGATATCTACAATAGATGCTATTGAAGTGGCCTTTGGAGTTTGAACCCCTCAATACCCAAATACGATATCTTCCGTAGGTGCACAACAACAGAAGATTGATTATTTGAAAAAATTACCTTAATTGGCGGAACTTAAATAATCCATGTGCTTGATCAATAACTAGTATCACGCTTCTGGAAATTATTAGCTACTAAACTTTAAGCCTCGAAGGTTTGCACAGATTAACTATTCATCCACATTAAACGGCTCTTACGTTCATGAAAAAAAAAAGATTTCATCCAAAATTTCAGATGATTGGCCTTATACAAGATACTATCTTGGAGGTTTCTCTCAGCTAATGTCTATGATGAGCAATGATACAAAGAAGAGATGTAATTGACCTTTTTCTGTAGTGACAAGAAAATGCGACCCGACACTTTGACTCCTTCAACCAAACAGAACATGATAAATAAGTATGCGAGCCCTTAGAAGTTTTGGGAGGCGGTTTTTTACGGGGAACTATGTTTTTACCATGAAGACAACCAAACAGAGCATGGCTCTAAAAGGAAACACACCTGCTTTTATGTCAAAAGATGTGGATGCGGAGGTGGAGCAGACTAGGGGTGATCGGGTTCAGCGTGGGTAGGTTCCAGACTTGAACCCTATATCCGACCCACCCTGTTTTTGTGATTCGGTTCCAGGGTTAACCCTGTTTATATTGGAATTTGTTTTGCAACCGCCATCCTATACTACTTCGAATTTTAAATTAATACGTGAAAAAACAACATAATTCTTCTAATTTATATTGAAATATTAAGCACTTGTTAATAATAAGTAGATAAACTAGGATCCACAAGGAAAATTATTATTAAATAAAATCATAAGACAAAGCAAAAATCATAACATTACATATACAGTAGTAATAAACATGGATCCAATATTAACTCATTTCCACAATACTAAAGAAAGAATCATGGGAACAAATTAGTATTTGGACTTTTGGGTTGGCTTACACACCGGTTCCCGAACTGGTCCGGTCAATCCGATTCTTGGGTGGGTAATCTCTTGGAACTGGTTCCTGAACGGGTTCAAACCAGTTCTGAATTTTGGGAACCAGTTACCGGACCAGTTTCAACAGGAACAGGTTCCTGACCCTGTTTTTCAAGTGGACCGGTCCGGTTGCACACCCCTAGAGCAGACAATCGACTTGATGGCATTGTTTATCTCCTACAACAGCTCGCGGCTTCGACACTGATTATCTCCATACCTTCTTTTCTAATTACGTTGCACTTGTGAATCATGTCAACTTGATGGCATTATTTATCTCCGACAACAGCTCGCGGCTTTAACACTGATTATCTTATTTACAGGGCACTTTTCTGTTTCGAAGTTTTTCTAATGAAAATAAATAGCAAAAATCTTGTAGAAAATGTATATACGAAGTTAGAGAATAAGCATTGTTGTAGGAGACCTATCGGAGATGTCCCCTGTCTATAAATGTCCCCTAATCATTGTTGGAGTCCTCACAAGCAAGATCCTTTAACAAATTCCCTTGTCTATAGAAATATTTCTCAATTTTTATTTTATTATTTTATTTTTTGACTTTTTTTCCTTCCCTTCTTCCTTTAGCCAATCCCTAATGTTTTGGCGACCAGGTAAAGAGGAGGGCTAATGAAGTCGACCTCATCAACTCTAGCAAAGCTTGCCCTTATTGACCATCGCCAGGGCAAGGCGAGGTCCACCTTCCCTAGCAACAGTAAGGCTTACCTCATCGAGCAATGACGATGGCGAACCTCTTGCAGTCCCGCCACTTCCACAGGTCTTGCTGCCGCTACTAGACCTAGGGTGGCAACCTCTGCAATGTCAAGCTTCAGCTTCGCTCGACCTCTCCCTCGCCACCATTGGGGAAGGGTCGCCCTCGACAGTGGCCAATCCAACGATTTTTGTCCAAGGCTGATTGAGGTTGACCTTGCCGCCTCTTGCCTCTAACCAATCACCAAGATTCGGTTACCAACTAGAGGAAGAAGGAAAGGACAAAAGAAAGAGAAAGAAAATTAAAAAGAAAAAATAATTTGAAAATATGTTAAGATATTATGAAAATGTCCACGTCAATGCTAGTTGCCCCTTGATCAATGTCCATATCAACGATTTGAGAGCAAAATTGATTAAATGGATTGAATTAGTACAAATACAAAAATGTTTAGGACTAAATTGATATAATTACAATAAATTATAAATTTTTAGTCATTTTCCCGATATTCCGTAGTTATAATATGCTATGAAGTAATGGTTTTGAAATTCAAATCTAAATCGAGCAAAAAAAATTAATAGAGAAATCAAAGAGTAATGATAAGAATATTAGAGATTTTCATGGTTTAGCTTGAGTAGCGGTATCTAATCCATAGAGAGAGCCAATTGTCAAGAAATTAAATATGAATACAAATTTTACGGTTGCTCGATTGCTTAAACGTTGCCTAGCCCTAACGTACACCCTAAACAAACCACATGTGTTATATCACAATTTCTCTCAAGGAACTCATATAAGAGATTCACTTAACAAAAAGGCTAATAAAAATTTTGTTTTTAATACCAGAGTGGGACACCCCTTTTCGGAAAACTATCCGGGCAAGGAAAGCACTCAAATAAGAAACCTATTTAAATCAGATTATTTGACGCGTTCAAAGTTGCGACATATTCTCAACAATTTCAAAACAGGTTGCAAATTCGGATACCAGCATAGTGGAAGGTGATTAGATATGGAAAGAAAACTTCAGAGGATAACCTTGGGATTGAACTTCAGAAAACTATATGGAAATCCTCTTCATATTTATTATGCGACGATAGTGTAAACCATGCGTATCTATTTAGTCTTCTAATTATCAATACAAGCTAGGATGTATATTCAAACAAAATGATCTGATAAAAATTGGTAGAATTGAGAAAGAAGCCTGACAATAAATGATAGGAGATCCCAAGACGGGAATGGAAACAGTGGTCATCAATATATCTACACTATTGTTTAATCAAATCAGTGGCCTCTTCAACTGCAAACGTCTATATAAAAAAAAAAAATACTTTCATTAGAGACGTATGCATATTTAAAATGCTCGGTGACCACACATAACTATAGATAAACATCATCATAATTTATCATGATCAAATATTTTAGCAAGAATCGATTAATCTCTTACCTTCTATATTTAAATTCAAAATGATGTTCAGTATTCAAAATTACTTATCTCTTCTTCTTCGACAATTATAATCCTTAGACCTCATTTTATTCTTTACTAACTTGATTTTTTTCGTATTTCTCTTCATGTGCATTGGAAAAGTATTGTTCTTCTAGTACATTACCGAATAAAATCGAAGCATTGTGATATGCAATGATCAGGTAAGTTAATCGCTTCTTTTTAACTTTAAATAGGAATGAAGGCGAGCTTATGCTCTCCCCCACATGCATTTTTTTTAGGGTCACAAATGCAGAGGTGCAACTACTCCGGGGTTTGGCTAGATTACCTTATAAATTTAAGGAACTTTTTAGTTCTGGCTTGTAGTCTGTGCAGGTGACCTGATATAGACAATTTGTATGCAATTGATGAGACTTGAACTATGCCCTTTAATTCCTTAGTTGAAAATCTATTTATATTAATACAAACAGTTGTACCAAGCAATCTGAGTGATTTTATTTGTTAAGTTAGTCGATAGTATTATTTCGAGCATAAAAGATAATGGGTGGTTACAGAGTAGGATAAAGATAGAAAATATTATGGAAAAATTCATTTTCCCCTCGCTCTATCCGTCCAATTTGTCATTGACTATATACACTTCCTTTTTGGGATACAAACATTGAACCGATGAAAAGGGAGAAAGTTAAATGCACGTCTAGTCCAAACAAAAATGACGTCTGTGAAGTAGGAAATCCTAGCAGTCAAGTTCGTCCATCTCACATGGACAAGGACTGATAAGCTACTACGAAAGACGAAAGACCTATCAAAAAACGAGTGATCAAAAATAAAAATAAAAATATTTTATGTAATAAATGCATCAGGTGATAGGGGAAAAATTATATATCATGTAGCCGATTAATCATCCTAACTAGTGTGCTATAAATTTTATCTTATTTGGCACAATATGTGTGCATGACTTTTATTATGTCAATTATATCACGTGTCAGTACCAATTTATCTAATCACAAAATATCTTCACCTATTTACCATGACTAGCAACTATGTTTGATTTGATTTATTATATGCCATTATCACTTCAAATGTAAGTGATGAATTTAGTAGATAATTTCATCAAGGATCATAATAATATCTGTTGTTAGAAAAGCCCTGCTATGACATGTTTATCCATCTCAGAGACGTATCACAAGCCAAAAAGTCGCTTGTCCCGGAAGGGACGGCTGGGAAGGGATTCCAACATTCTCAGTGGCTCCCTTGTGTCTCAACTTTTGTCAAGAGGCAAATTAGAAGAAGTTAAACAATAGCTACGGTCAATTAACTAAAGAGATGCATCAAATTGTGGAGTCATCGCCCGCAGTCACAATGCCCATCCAGCCCGCCACCATCGCCATTACTCGCCCCTCCCCCATCACCCCATCTCGCCCCTCCTTTCTCTCTCTCGCTCCATATATGTACGAATGTGCTGTGTGCGAGTGTCTGTGTGCATGGGTTTGCTTTCTCGACTATGGCTACATCCTCCGGTTTGTCTTAAGGCGAGCAAACAGTTGGAAGCCAACAATTCATATAGGACGTTGACTAAGGCTGACGGCCCCTTAAAGGCTGGGAATTGATGTAGAGGCCTGGTAGCCATCGCACCAAGTTGCTCTGTCCTTTCACTCTCACACGGGATTTGGAGAGCATGATTCTGGTTTGGCTGTGGGTGCATCTTTTTCTGAGATGGAAGGTTATCGTTGGTAAAGTTGGGCTGAATGGGGCGGTGATGATGAATCCAAAGCCCTTTTAAATTGCGTGAGCTCTTGAAAAAAGTTCGAAGGATAACTTGAGAGAACGTATTTCTTTTAATTTTTTGGTTTAATATGTTATGACAGTCTAACCCATATACATGTAAATAGTCACTTAGATCCTTGAGTGACTGAAGGTTAAGCTCCTATTGGGTAGCCAAAGTAAGCCCCCAACGGTGTGGTGACTATATATGTTATTTTCTCATCATCCATTCGAAACGAAAATAGGCCTTCATAGAAACTAATCCACCAAGTATCCTTTCGTTTTGGAGTAAACGTTCCGTGAATGTAGTACATATCTTGAATTGAATCTAAACCATAAATCTGCTAGATCTGCGTGGCATCCTTATAAAAGACACAAAACGCTTTTCCTCGGAGCAAACAATTAATATTTATTTTTAAAGAATAGGAAACTAACAAATGATTTCTAAATTTTGACTATATGTGTAATATGATTTTTGAATTTTCAATTTGTTCAATGTGATCTTTGAACTTTTTATATATGTTCAAACTAGTATTTAAGCTTCAATTAATAAAAGAACAATATTGATTTTCATATAGTTAAGGAAATAATTTTGATTATTTACTGAAAGCGAAAGAGAAGAAGAATTATTATTTAATTATGAATTACATCAGTATACAGTGAGCGTGAAGGCACACTCATAATGAAAAGACTAAACTACCCTTCAACACTCCCCCTCAAGTTGGGGCATAAATATTAAAGAGCTCCAACTTGTTACATAAAATAGTTACTCTATTACCCCTCAATGATTTAGTGAAAAATATCAGCAAGTTGGTCTTCAGTCCGTTTATATTGAAGTGTTATGTCCTTATTCTGAATCTTTTCTCGAACAAAATGACAATCCACTTCAATATGCTTTGTACGCTCATGAAAAATATGATTTGAACCAATATGCATACCAGCTTGATTATCGCAACACAAAATTGAGGAAGTTGAAGATGGCATGTTAAGTTTGGATAACAACATCCTCAACCAAAGCAATTCACTAGTCACATTAGCCATGGCCCGATATTCTGCTTCTACACTTGATCGATACACCACATGTTGCTTTTTACTTTTCCAACTTACAAGATTTCCTCCCAAGAACACATAATAACCAAAAGTTGATCTCCTATCAATAGGACATCTAGCCCAATCAGCATCAGAGTAACCAGCGACATTAAGATGTCTATGATTCTTAAACAAAATCCCTTTACCTGGTGCTCCCTTCAAGTACTTAATGACATGGCACTGCCTCCCAATGTGTAATGCGAGGAGCACTCATAAATTGACTAACTACGTTGACAGCAAACGAAATATCTAGTTGGGTGACAGTCAAATAGTTGAGCTCACCTACTAACCTCCGATATCTACTCGGATCATGAAGTACGTCTCCATGTTCTGCATCAAGCTTCACATTAGGATCTATTGGAGTATCAATAGGATTAACTCCAAGTAAACCCACCTCACTGATGATATCCAAAACATATTTTCATTGTGATAATGAAATACCATCACGTGAGTAGGCCACCTCAATGCCCAAGAAATACCGCAAACGGCCCATATATTTTGTATAGAATTGGAACTAAACATTAAATGATCCATGGTACAATGCCGCAAACCAAACCGAATGACTGCATCACTAAAATGACCAAACCAGGCACAAGGAGATTGTTTCAACCTATACAATGCCTTGTGCAGACGACAAACACTAGTAGACTCCCCCTGAGCAACAAATCCTGAGGGTTGCTCCATGTAAACTTCTTCTACCAAGTCTCCATGAAGGAAAGCATTCTTGACATCAAGTTGATGGAGAGTCCAACCAAATTGAACATCAAGAAAAATGAAAATATGAACAGAAGATATTTTTGCTCCAGGAAAAAAAGTGTCATCATAATCGAGTCCATAAGTTTGAGTGTAACATTTGGCAACTAGATGTGGCTTTAGACGCTCAACAGAACCATTTGGTTGAAACTTGACTGTGAAAACCCAATGACATCCCACAACTTATTTGACAATGGGTAATGGTACGAGATGACAGTCCCATTATCTTGTAGCGCCTGCATTTCATCCTCCATAGCCCGCTGCCAACCTAGATGAGCAAGAGTCTCTGCAACAGTTTTTGGCACAGAAATAGTAGATAAAGAAACAACAAATGAAGAATATGTGGGAGAAACACAATCATAAGCTAAAAATTGAGAAAGACGGTGATGAGTATGTGTATGACAAGAGAAGCCAATGTATGGGGCAAATCAGTAATTAGGTTGACCGACGCAAGAACGCGTACCTTTGCGCAAAGTTATAGGAATATCAATACTATGATCAAGCTCAGAAGAAACTGGTAGACTGGAGGCCAAGGCATTAATTGATGAAGAATCATGCATGTCCAATGTGGGCGGTAGCGCTACTACTTCACGTTGAATAGGGCGACACTGTTGATAAGTCTTGTTAGCAAACTGAAAATCGGATAACATCCTAGATATACCTAGTGAAGGAATAGGTGGTAGTGGGGCTATGGCTGAAGACAATGTATCTTCGAAAGGAGTCATTAGTTGGGCAGTAGAGGAGTAATATGACTGATCTTCGAAAAATGTTACATCTACCGAGATATATAATCGCCAATTAATTGGACTATAACACTTGTATCTTTATGAGTTCTAGAATACTCAAGAAACACACTTGTCAACCCTTTCTTGTGTTGTGGTGCACCTCCCTCTGAGCTTGTTCCGTTCCACCCATCATACCTAATACATAACAGACTCTCGGAGCTAAGCTGGACTGGATCTTTTTCTAAGTTGAAAAACATAAAACAGAAAATAGATCGATTTATATCCATATAGATAGGTATCTCCGTGGATAGAGAAAAAAATAGGGATCCATCTAGATCTTGATTCACTATTTCATTCCATTTTTCTTTTTTTTTACGATAGCAAGGACGAAAGATGAAACATAAATCATGGATCAACTAAGCCCTCTCGAGGGCTTGCTTAAGAATAAGAAAGAGGAATCTCATGTAAATACCATGGAATAAAGTTTGATCCTATTCAGATCAAGTTTATCATGACTGGGAGAAAGACGATGCACAAAGCAAACACACCCAAACACACAAAGTAGTAAAGAAAAAAGTGAACTCTTTGGATGAAGAGTAGAGAAAGGTATGCCCCACGAAGCATAGAGGATGGGAGGCGATTTATGAGATAACATGCTGTAAGAATAGCATGGCCCCATAATGTTTTGGGAAGGTTCATATGAAAAATGAGACAATGAGCAACATCCAAGAGATGACGATTTTTTCATTCTGCTACTCCATTTTGTTGAGGAGTATAGGGACAAGAAGTCTGATGTAAAATCTGATGAGATGTAAGAAATGATTGAAAACCAAAGGAAATAGCCATATATTCTTTGGCATTATCGGACCGCAGACATATGATATACATGATACTGATTAAGAATCCCAAAATAAAACATATGGAAATAAGAAAAAACTTATTTTCGATCTTTTATTAGATATAACCATGTCACGCGAGAGTAATCATCCACAAATGTAAGAAAGTACCTATAACCAGACATATCATTGACACGACAAGGTCCCCAAACATCAGAATGGATCAACTCAAATGGACTTGACTTACAACTCTGGACATAGGAAAGGAAATACGCTCGGTGATGCTTGCCAAATTCACAAGCATCACACTGGATATGACTCATAAACGATGAAACAAGAGAAAAACGACGAAGTATGTCAAGCAGTGGATGACCCCTATGACAATGCATTCGAAAGAACTTGGATGTGGCGCCCTTCCGAACAACATCGACAATAAAGATCTTTGTTGAGGTAGTACATAACCCATTGGACTCATGCCCTCCACCAATTATCCGTCCGGTCCTCAAATCCTGAAAGACACAATCAGTGGAGGTAAATGTCACAGAACAATTCAGATTTTTGGTAAGGTAACTAACAGAAAACAAGTTATCTGGGAAAGTTAGTAATGATAAACAGATGAAAGAGAAAGAGATGGGCTCAAGATCACATCCCCTTGATCAGTGATATGGGATTGTGAATCATCAGCAAGTGTAACAGAACCACATTGCACAAGGGTAATACCAGATAACAAGTTAGAGTTACCGATCATATGATCGATGCACCCGAGTCTACACCTAAGAAGTGGGCATAGAAGAAAGTAAACATGATGAACTACTGGCAGAAGTCTGTGCCAAAGTAGCAGTAGGCACTAACGAATCCACCATCTGGGGAGGGCATATTAAGGATTCATATTCAGCACGAGACAAGATAACGGTGTTAAGAGGTTCTCGTGACTGATCAGGAACCTTATGTGTTGGGGACTCACTCACATCGGCATAAGCGGCTTGTGGGTGAAGCTCGGGTTGTAAAGTATAACAATAGGCCTTAGTATGGCTAGCTCGTTGATAGTGATTGCAATAATGCGAACTTCCAACACCCCTACCACCGTCACGGCCACAACCAAAAAAGAAACCAGATCTACCATGACCACGAGAATCGCGCCCTCGGCCTCCATAACCAACAAAAGACTGAGAATCATAGCATTTGCTACAGGTGCAGATGATAAAGTGGGCATGTATCAAAGAACTCGAGAGAAGACCTCATTGACTGAAGGAAGAGTACTATGAGAAGTAATCTGTTGTCAGAGAGAAGAATGAGTAGGACCAAGCCCTCGAAGAAATAACATAACTCTTATATCTTCCTGACGTTTGGCCAACTCTCTAACATCATCAGTGGTGGGAAAATAAGTATCCAGTCTCTTGTAAAGAGTGGTACATTTAGAATAATATTCGGATATAGACATATCTCCTGCAAGTAGATCAAAGAGCTCCTCCCAAAAATCACAAACGCGAGTCATGTTATCTCTTCCTGAAAACATAAGAGCACACTTGTCCCATATGACTTTGGTTGATGTGCACCTCATAAATTAAGGACTAATCTTAGAATCCATGGTATTCCATAACAAGGTTCGAATGACAACATCGACAGAGCACCAATCATCCAACTTCGTTTTATCGATCTTGTCCGATGGTGGAGGTGAAGTCAAATAACTCAATTGTTTGGTGGCCACCAAATACATTTCGACTACCATAGACCAAGAAAGGTAATTGGTCCCGTCCAGCTTGATAGAACTCAACTTCAAATTAATAAGACTAGTATCCATGCTCAATAACAAAGTCTCTTAAACGCAGAAATAAATCAGAGATTGTCAACTAACTGAAACAACCAAATAACAGTTCATAAACAATCCAATAAATAGCACCCCAATTATTGGGGGTACTTCATGACAAAAGAAACCGGCAGTAGAATTATTGACGGGCAAAAAGTCTAGGAGTTAGAGCACTTTGATCGGGAGTGTCACCAAATTCACCACCAAATTTGCTAGTTCAACGATTTACATGCAGCATGGGCACAAGTAGATCAATACCATCCAAAAAACGTTAAACCCAAGAGCAAATTACACATGGAGGCAGTTCACGCTGTGGCAACCATGCATGACAATCACCATTCTTATGACACATGGAGGCTTTGAGGAGAGTTTCAACAATTCCAATAGATTTTCAAGCTTATCATCAGAAAGTCAACACAAAAAATCGAGTCTGGAACGAGTGAGGGCTGACCAGCGCTACAAGAGGTATCGATGTCATAAGACGCTCCTTCGAGAACTGCTTCTGCGTCGCGAAACCCTAGGACGCTCTCTCCAGATATCCTTCCGCTTCAAAGCTCTAGGAGGATTTTCCTCCTGGTTGTAATTGCCATCTCTGTGCGATTTGCGTTCCTTGGTGATCTGATGATTCTGAGTATTTGTGGGTGTTAACGTCCAACAATGGTGGAGCCGGACGGCAATTTCTCTGGCGATGGTGTAACGGTGATTGATGGCGGCTAGGGTTATCTAAGTGGCTCTGATACTATGAAGCGAAAGAGAATAAGAATTATTATTTAATTATGAATTACATCATTATATAGTGAGCGTGAAGGCACACTCATAATGAAAAGACTAAACTACCCTTCAACATATATCAAAAGTTTATGGACCACATTATATAAATGAAAATTCATGGACTATATTACATATTGGAATAAAATTCAAGTACCATATTGAGCAAATCAAAAGTTTATGACTATTGCATATTAGATGAAAGTTCAAAAACCATATGTTTCATTATCCCTTAAAGAATCTCTAAAATGACAAGCTCATCAATCTCATAGCCACCATCAAAAGCCGAAAAGATGCTAACCTCTCTAGAACGAGTGCCTGTTAAAAGATTCCCAGCACTATCAGAGGCCCTTTTGAGCCACCAAATTTTAACTAAAAGCTTGCAGTAGTTGGTTGAATGTTGGGTGATTTTCAGTTTATAAATTCGACGTTATCCGTCTATTTCTCATCAATTATATGCCAAATTAAAATCACGTGTAGAGATTAAAAGCCTGGACTTAATCAGCCTTTTCTGCATTTGCAGTTTGGTTTTCTCAAGTAAAAAAAACAAAAACAAAAGCCTAAAGCAAGAAGCTTGGCAAATAGCTTTAGTTAGTTAACAGACACATCAGGGATATTATATATAAGCGTGGTGTGTTTTGTGTCTACCACCACAAGCAGTTGCTTCACAGCCACACTCACAATAAGAATGGGTCGTCCGGCATTTATGCCATGGATGAAGAAGAAGACCATATTGGCGGGCACTGTAACGGAGCTGAAAGATTTCTTCCGGAGCTTGGATGCCAATGGTGATGGCCGGCTCAACCGTGCCGAGCTCAAGAAGGCCTTCGAGAAGCTCGGCTCAACGGCTCCTGCATTACGGGCACTTCAAGCAATACTCCACGCGGATGAGAATGGAGATGGATGTATCAGCGAGCACGAACTCGACAAGCTTCTTGATTTCGCCGTGAAACAGGGTTATGCGGTTATCTTATCCAAGAAGTAGAGCTAACGCTTCTTAGTTGGCCTCAATTCGCATGGACATGTATTTGATGCGTGTTGCCAGTAATGATTCTGTGCGTTTCAAGATTTCTGCAGCTTTCTTATGTGCTCTGTGGAGTAAGATCTGCCTCGCTTTCATTAAACCATCATGTGAATATAGACGAAAACATGCATCTGAAGTTTTGTTTATACTGCATCTCCAACGAAATAAAATCTCCTTCTTCATCTTAGTAGTCCTTTCTCATTCGGTTGATACTTAAATAATCTAGAACCCCGTCCTCTTCATGTATTTACTTCACAAGATTTTATCAACAAGTACATCCAATTACTTATTAAACATTCCTAACAACGATTTCAAGACATGGAATTTGAGTATACCCATGCCATTTATTTATTGGATCTTGAAAAAAATTATACATGGAAAAACTACAAGAGGTATAAAAGTGGAAAAATTTCCCAAAAAATTCTAAACTCATTATATGATAGCCACTTCAACTCTACAACTTTCGATTTTGTAATTTAGTCCTACATATTTTGACAATTTGCTAATTTAGTCTTTAACCTTTTAACAATTTGTCAATATAATTATTTTGGTCATTTTTTTGTCGAAAATTGCTAACTATGTCACTTTTGTAATTTTTTATTAATTTGTTTTTGTATTTTACCCTTTTCTACGATTTCTAGCCCTCATCCCTTGAAAAATCCAACTAGGGGAAAAAAAGAAAGAAAAAAAAAAGGAAAGAAGGAATTTTTTAGAATTTTTTTAAAAATAAGGCAAAATCATTTACGTCGACACTGACTATCGTACATGGCTATTCATATCAAGATTTTGAGTCAAAAGTGGTCGGAAATATTAAATTGACAAATTATCAGAAAGTTTAGTTTTATAATGGTAAAAATTGAAACATTTAGGATTGAATTAATTGTCATAAAATAAGTCTAAGATTTTTTTTTGGATAATATCCCTTAAAAAAGTACTTGAGCAAAGCTCATGAACCAATGATAAGAATGCACATGCACCTTTTGTCATATTGTCGGGCAAACAGAATTATTTTTTGTGGAGTTCTATTATTTTCATATGGCTTCATGTTGGAAAATATATTTTCTTGTTGGATCTCATCTCCCTATTTACATTAATTTTGATACATTTGACTTAATGAAACAAATTAAGAAAATTTTATTATTCAACCATGTGCAGTTAGGTGGGATATTAGGAGATTTTAAAATGAATAAAATAAAGGTCCACCATCTAGACCCTACAAATTACATGCAAATTGCTCTAGGTAAAAATATCTCAAATTAATTGCGTTCATGAGATTTGTCCGATATGTTATATGCATCCAAAAAATTGGCCTACAGGCTGGTCCCCGATGGATTTTATAAAAAATTATTTTCAATAATGATTGGAAGAGATGTTAATGCTTTCTTCAATACGATGAATCGCAGGATCAACATATTTTTATGAGTTTGGAAGTAATCCACTCAAAATGCCCTAACTATAGAAAAGAGAAAGGAACTTATGCCATTGAGACATTGGCATCAAAGTTTCGTGACTCCATTATAAGAAACAGTGACCACAAGTGAGATTTATTCTTTAGTCATGCGATTTGGCCACGTTGTACGATCAAATCGAATCAGATCAAGCCACATCGAACATGGTCAGGGATGCCTCTTGTTGCCTCACTTTTAAAAGAACGCATTTAATACTGTCACCAATGGATTGCATCCTTAAAAAAATGACCAGAATAATGTTCTGCCTTCATGGTTAAGCTACGAAGACGATAACACAGAAGGACAAGATAAATGTCAGCGACTTAGTCCAACAAAACGATGTCGGAAGAACTCGAATATTAGGGAACATTTCGCCCCCTCTTTCTTTTGAATCCCATAACTTTGAGTCGGTTATTATCTCCAATCTTATGTCACCATCGGAATAATGCTTTATAGCTTGATATAACACTTCCGAAGAAACCGATAATAAGAATAAAAAATAATTGTTGCCGGGGCACTAATCATGATAAGTGCAAAAGAATTTTACATCACTTATTTACAGATTTTAGGAGAAATTATCCAAAAAGTCCTAAACATATTACCTTTTTGCCATATAAGTCCTAAACTTTTAATTTTGTTACTTCAGTCTTACACCTTTTGAAAACTTGCTCATTCAGTCATTCTAATAACTCTGTCTCATAAAATGCCTACGTGGATACCCGATCAGTGTCCACAATCTTACGTGGATGGACCAGTAGGATGCCGACCCTAATGAGGTTGCCACGGAGATGTAAATAATTGAAAAATAAAAATAAAAAGGAAAAAAAAACCCTTGATGACTTGAAGACTGATGCTCAAATGCAGCAAGCTTGTTGAAGACCCTTCTTTCTTGCTTGGAGCAAGCTCAAAACACAGCAAGCTCATGCCAACGCCATCTTGTATCAAAGCTTGTTGAAGACCTTCTCGCTCACCCCAAATTGTTAAACCCTAGCTCAAATCGCCTAACTTGCTTTGTTCTTTCATCAAATCGGTTATGTTGAACAAACTCAAATCACTGGTCCTGTTGCTAGAATTCGTTGGTCTTGTCGGTGGTCGTGTTGAGCTCGCTGGTCCTCTAGCGATGGAGCTTGCTAGAGGCATGTTGAGCTCACTTGATCTCACTGGTCGCTGGAGCTCGTTGGTCCTGTTGCTGGGGCTCACTGGTCTTGTTGCTTGTCTGGCTAGAGCTCGATGGTCTTGTTATTGGTCGTGTTCAGCTCGTTGGAGCTCACTGGTCCTAATTGAGCTCGAGCTGGAGCTTGCTAGATCTCGTTGGTTCTGTTGCTGGAGCTCGCTTTTTATGCACCTCTCTGATTATTTGTAGCTTAAGGTTGAATTGCTAATTACGTGCCTTGGACTTAACTTAGTCAACTATTGCTCTTGTCATGCTATCTACCACAGCGCTCTTGCATACCAGAATTCAATCCCATCTTTTCTCTTTTGGGGACTTAACTTAGTCAATTGTGGCATTAAATAAATGCATTATTGTTACTTGAACTTGTGTCCACTGTTCATGTGTTATGTTCTGCTGCTGTTCCGTTTGTATGCTCTGTTCTGCTGTTGTATGCGTTCCGCTGTCTGCTATTTTTCTATTATGCAGTTCTACTCTGTTATTCTATTGCTCTGTTTTGTTGTCCTGCTTGCTGCATTTTTGTTCTGCTGTTCTGCTTGCTGATGTTCCACTTGTTGTTGTTCTATTGTTATCCATTATGTTCGGTTAATTAGCTCAATACATCACATTATCTTTTTATATAGGGCCAAGATGAGCAATCAGTCGGACAATGAATACTCATTTGATGTAGTATTGACTAATGATGATAATAATGATGATGAAGACCTTACAAATGGGAGTAACACAAAGGGTTATACTATAAGGGAACCACTTATGAAAGTTGTTCCATTCCAACAATCTGATGCAGTCCAACAATCTGATGCGGTTATTGTTGAAGATAGTGACTACCAAACAGACTATCATAAAATAGATGAAGTTGATAATTTGAGTTCTAACATCAAGCGAGAAAATGGTGATGAGACATATGTGACAAGAAGGAGAAGTAGGTTTGTTCAATACGATCCTAACAGTGTGGTGCCCATTTTTTGTACGTGATGGTAGGCAATTTAAAGATGCTTTAATAAAGTACTCAATCGCCAACAATAAAGAGAAAATTTGTCGAGAATGAAAAGAAATTTGTTAGAGCAAAATATGCTGATGCAAATTTTCCTTGGAAGATTTCTGCATCTTGGATGTAAGGACCCGATCATTTCATGTGAAGACCAATCATGAACATCATTCATGCAGCATTAATTTCAATAGTAAGAGGGTCACCAATTCTTGGTTGACAAAGTACTACCTTGGTACAATTAGGGAAATGCCAGCTATAAAAACTAGTACTTTTAAGTAGCTTATCAAGGATCAACTAGGCTTAAATGTAAGTATCGATCAGTTTATGAAAGCTAAGTTGTTTGCCTATAGGGTTTTGATGGGAAACTATAAGAAAGAGTATGCAAAGTTGTGAAATTATGTAGAGGAGCTTAGAGAAACAAATCTTAAGAGTACAATTATACTAAAAGTTGAAAAGACTGGCATGCATTCTAGGCCATCATTTGATAGAATGTACAATTTTTTTGCTACATGCAAAAGAGGTTTCCTTGAAGGATGTAAAAAAGCTGTGAGGTTAGATAGTTGTTTTTTAAAGGGAATTTGTAAATGGAAAGTCTTGTGTGCCAATGGAAGAGATGCAAATGATCAGATATTCCTAATTGCATGGGTAGTTGTCAGAAAAGAGAGCGGAGATACTTGGACTTGGTTCTTGACATGGTTGATGTGGGTCCTCAATATTGAAAGCACGTATGGTCCTCAATATTAATGACAAGTAAAATGTATGTTCTTTTATTCTCATTAAAACATATTTGGGTTAGGTATGATATTCTGCTTGTTATGTATGCTATGTTATGATGTTCTGTTATGTTGTTCAACTGTTATGCTTGCTCATGTTCTCTTCTATTGGGCCTATTCAGCTAGTCTACCCATTTTGCTGGTTTGCCTATTTTGTTATGTTGTTCTGCTTGTCTGTTATGCCGGCATGCCTGTTATGTTATGTTGTTTTGCTGGCTAGTCTGCATGTTCTATATTATTTTTCATCGAAATCATATTTTGTAAGGGCTTCTACAAGTTGGAGCTACGTTATTACCTACAGCTGAGCATCCAATGTGTGCTAGACAAGTTTAAAGGGCATGTAGAGTGTAATAAGAGTAGTACTATGATGAAGTATGATGAGAATGCTCAATCTTTGAAGAAAATCAGTCATGTTGTGTATCATAACTTGGTTCAAACAGAGCCTAAGCATTGGTCTAGGGCTTTCTTCACCACTAAGATAAAGTGCAACATAGTCGACAACAATTTATGTGTGACATTCAATGGAAGAAACATAGATGGCAAGTGTAAATCCTTTTATAGTATATTAGAGGAGATGCAGATAATGATAATGACAAGGATGCACACATAGAGGGGTGCATGTGCTCGATGGAAGAGGGACTTTGGTCCAAGAATTGTAAAAAAATTTGGAAGAAAATAGAATTGATGCAACTTACTATCAAGGGCTACGGAATGGTGACAATGGTTTTGAGGTGATGGATAAGGAGGACAAGCACGTGGTTGATATTTCGAAGATAGGTTGAACTTGTAGATTATTACCCATAATAACAATGTCATCGATATAGATTAATATCACCACAATTTCTTTGGAATTTTTCTTAACAAATAAGGCATGGTCGAACTTACCCATTTTAAATCCAAATGTCAAAAGAGTGATGCTCAACTTATCGTACCATGCTCGAGGTGATCACTTGAGATTATAAATTTCATTCTTCAATTGGCAAATAAATCCTTGATTTTCTAGCGGAGGACTAGGAGGAGGTCCATGTACACTTCTTCTTGGAGCTTTCCATGAAGGAATGTATTCTTAACGTCTATTTGGAACATAGACCAACCACAATTTACAGCTACTAATACTAGAACTTTGACAGTATTCATCTTTACCACAAGAACAAATGTTACTTTGTAGTCTACTCCATATGTTTGGATATATCCCTTGGCCACCGATCTTGCTTTATACATTTAAATTGACAATCACTTTTGTACTCGATCTTATAAAAGAATAGACAACTTACAGGAACTCTCAAATATGATTTTTGTCATAAGCTTGGAATACCTCATCCATGGCCTTTCTCCACACAGCTAATTGTTGCGCCTCAAGAAAGTTTGTAGGCTCAATGTTTGTATCTATAGCTGATAGATATAAAATTATAGAGAAATATAATCAAAACAAACATAAGAATGTATGGATAAGCCGTAGATAACTAATACGTGCAAACTCTCGGAGACGAGTTGATGGCCGAGATGCTCGAGTTGATCGACGAACTGGAGCTATTTCCTAAATAGGATCAAGAGCTAAAGCAACTGTGTCTTGATTACGATTGTCTCTCTCATCTTTCTGGTTCTCATCAATAACCAAATCATTAGAAAAAAAATCGGTAAGGGAGCAAATTTTCATCAAATCCATTGTAATCATAGTTAGTGTTATCACGACTATCCTCCCCTTGAATTTGAGAAGAATACATATGAGTTTCCATCAAATGTAACATCTTGAGAAATAAACACCTCTTTGTTGGAGGGATAAAAATATTTATAACCCTTCTTAACACTAGAATATCCACACACAAAAATACATTTGCGTGCACGAGGATCTAATTTACTCCCGATGAAGTATGAACATACTACATGCCATCAAATACATGGACATAGGAGAGATTAATTGTTCGAGAAGCACTTCCATAAGAGATGTGTATTGCAACACCTTACTCAGAAGACAATTAACCATATAACAACTTGTTAGAACAATATCTAACAAAAAAGTGTCAAGGTAATTATTATGAAACATAAGGGATAATGTTATCTTAAGGAGATGGCAATTTTTCTTCTCCACAACGCCATTTTGTTAGTGAATTTTAACATATGAAATGTAGTATATGATATCTAGAATTATAAAAAAAAATAGCTTCAAAGAAATGATTGGTGTACTCAGTCTCATTGTCAGTACGTAATATTTTAATCCAAGCACCTTTTTGCGTATGTATCGTTCGAGTAAATTCCTTGAAGACTGTCAATACATCACTTTTACATGTAAGCAAATACAATCAAGTAGTTCGAATTTATCGGTTATAAATGTAATAAAGTATTTAAAACTATCTCGAGATTCAATTAATGAATTACCCCAAACATCAGAATGAATCAACTCAAATAATTCAAAAGCATTATTTGTGTATCAATGTATTATAACACCTTATCTGATGGATGCCCCATTCGGCAATGCCATAATTGAGATGTAAAGCCTCTATTGTGTCTAGCAACCAAACTGTACTCGAAAAGTCAAGCATGTAGATAGTCCATTATGAAATCAGCCTCCACCAATCTTCCTCCTCGTGGTTCTATTCTAAGAGATAACCTTATCAAGGGAAAATATAACATTGCAATTTAGATCTCTTGTAATTTTGCTAACATGTAACAAGTTAGAATATAATGGTGGCACAAATAACACATAAGAAGAGTTGGAAAATAAATATAGTTTTCCAAACCCTTGAACAGTGGCTTTCTTTTCTCATTGGCAACCGTAATAGGATAATGGAAACCAGTAGGCACCTTACACAGAGGAGTTATCCATAATTGTCACACATGTGATCAGTTGCTCCTTAATCAATTATAAAACAGTTCGTGGATGATGTAGAAAGCAAAAAAAAAAAAAAAACATTACTAGAAGCTTGAGCCATGTTTCCCAAGTCAGAACTCGGTTGGGACACCCTAGCCAAAGGATATTAGTTGTTTAGAGTTGCAAGGCTAATTGTTCAAGAGATGTTTGAAGATTTGTAGTAGTGACATGACTAATAACTTTAGAATCCCTAATCTTATTTATGGCAT
Source organism: Melaleuca alternifolia (assembly GCA_019926035.1). NCBI lineage: Eukaryota > Viridiplantae > Streptophyta > Magnoliopsida > Myrtales > Myrtaceae > Melaleuca > Melaleuca alternifolia. The sequence goes on along the minus strand of JAGKPW010000097.1, from coordinate 32,089 downwards.
TGTCCTTGCTGAGTCGCAAGTGAGGGTGCAGATCCTAACAATGATCATGCAAATGCCATCTTTTTTGCGATAGGAATAGTGAAACTTGGTATTATGACCACAACCTTTACCTTAGCTGCCATTAAAACGATTGCTAGTACTAGTTTGGTAGCCAACATTAGCTACGTTAGCCAAACTCTCTACCACTTATCCCCATAATTTGGGTTCCGTATTCATCACCCTTCAGTAAGTTTCCTCTCATTGAATAGTTGCACATACATTAATAAATGATGGTAGAGTAAGAATGTCTCTAACATCTTCATATCCAGGTCGAATACTAGCAAGCAATTGAAATATGTGATCTTGTTCTTATCACTGAGCATACACATCGACGGATTAAGCTTGGGAATGATATAGTCGAAGTTTATTTGGTTTTCGTTTGGGACCAAGATGCTCAATAAAGGATTAACCAGAGGTTTCTCAGTGTGAGCAACCTCCTGTTGCAACGCAAAAATCCAAGAAGTATTATTTTGATGTCCATACGTATCACGAAGCGAGTCCCATAAGTCCTTTGCAGTCTTATGCAAAAATCTCATAGATTTAAGAATCTATGGAACTAAGATTGTTAGCACCTTACCACTTGGCCTATGTGGTAGGAAGGGATTCAATCAACCCATTAACATGCCCCAACTTTGATTTGCCTCCGAGATCGCATAATCGCTCAAGATCAGGGGAGGTAATTGTAACCATCAAAAGGGATAGAAGTGAGTCAAGTGCTCATTTCGTTCAAGCCAAAACGACCTAAGTCACTAAAAATATATGTGTTGGCCATTGTGTAAAATGAACGAAAAATAAGATAACTCAACTGATTATAGAGGTAGTGCAATAACGATGAAGCTGCATGGAGCGTAAGAGCTTAACCTCAATCTTTTTTGCTATGATACCATAGCAAGTTAATATGAAGGCGAAACGAGCAAAGCAAAGAGAAGATGCACAAATGTTTGACGTAATTTGGTCAACCAAAAAACAGTTTCTTGGAATCCTACACCTACAGTCAAAATCTCCATATATTTGTTTTAATTTCTTGGGGGAGTATATTGTAGCTGCTAAACATGGCCTATGATCTTTATGGTACGTAAAGATATTACATATTGGATATTGGTCCTCAATCTTGTTATGATTTGGCAAGTTTATCTCGCCAACACTTGCATTAGTTGATGAAGTATTATTCAACCATCATTACCCACCAGGATGGTATATTCAAACCAATTGATTCAACACAAATTGGTAGAATTCAGAAAAACGTCTAACGAAAAATAATATAAATAAAAGCACTAGAAATGCTAACACTCTTTGGGGAAATACAATTAAGTCATAGGACTTTGAAAATGTATGGCCAAGTCTTAAAATTTATCAAATTAGTATAATCAAGTCTTTTCGTTAACTCTGTCCAACGTGACTGACAAATAATGTTAACATGCCTCTTTGTATAATATTTTCTATCTAATACTTTTCCATTTTTATTACTTTCTTTCTCAAATCTTATTTAAATTATATTAAAAAATAAAATATCATTTATTGTAAAAAATACACTATGGGCCGATGACCAAACTAGCCATTGGCAATGCTCAAGTGACCTCCGCCAACCATTTCCAATGATATTTGTTGGCCACCGCCACCACTGCCGATCAATGGTGAGGACTTGTAACTCTTTTTTTAGCTTCGGTTAAAAAAAATCATATTTTGCTTTTTAAAGCTAATTTAACTAAGACTTGAGAAAGAAAATAATAAAAAATACCATATTAGCATTTTTGCATCAGTCAAATTGATAGAGTTAACGGAAATGCTGATTGCACTAATTTGACAAATTTTATGACTTATTTACACTTTTTGCCAAACAAGCACAAGTAATTCCTTTCATAAGGTGGCACCTACACCTAGAATCACAATTTGATTTCTTATTCAATTTGATTTAGAAGTCATCACTAATATATTATGGGTCAATTTGAAACCCTAATAAGACGTTGCGGTACATCTTGCTTTTGCAAACCAATTACTTTAGTACATTTTCTCTTTATAAAAACATTTTACGAGGGATCTTGGTCAGCTTTATTACCTAAATCCTACATGTGAATGGTGCGCAAGTAATAAATGTAGACAACCAACTACCAAAGCAGTAAATAAGTAATAATGAAACAATAAAAAAGTAAAATTAAAGAAAGTGAATAAAGAGAAATATATAATTAAGTCCTAAAACTTATCATAAAAATATAATCGAGTCGTAAGATTTTCAAAAAGTGCTATATAAAGTTATTTTGACCAATTTAATAAGTTTTTAGATTAGATTGCACTTTTTGACTGTTTTAGGACTTGATTACACTTTCGTGACAAATATGACACTTAATTGCATTCTTTCAAAAATTTTCTAATTCAATTGCATTTTCCTAACAAGTTTTGAGACTTTTAATATCCTTATCCCAAAATATTTTATTTTTTTCTTTGTTTTTCTTTCCATTTTTTTCTAACGAGGGTTACCATCGATCCTCATCCATGGCCGGTGAGGTTGGAAAGGCCCTCCTGCAAGTCTTGCAAGATCCTTCATGCCCTTAGCCACAGTCAGCAAGGCCAAGATGGGCTCGGCTTGGGCCTCAATAGCCCTACTAGCCATAGGCAAGGCCATTGCAATATGTGAGGGCTAACTAACAACCCAGTGGTTGGTGAGTGTTGCCAACGGCCACCAAGAAAAAAAGGCAAATAACATAAAAAACAAAATTTCAAAAATTTCACAAAAAAACTAAAAATTGTGTACGTCAATGTCAACCGGGTTACATAGGATTATTAGGGTGCGTTTGGTAATGTTTCTGTTTCAAGAAACATTTTTTTATAGAAATACTTCTTTTGAGAAACACTCCCCAAAACAATTTCCAAGTAAATAAAATATTTGGTAACTACACAAAATTTATGTTCTTCGAATAGAAAAAGAATAGAAATGCATGTGGTATGATTTCTAAAATTTTTATTACATTTTTTCTTCTTGCCACCGGCCCACTTGCCACCACTGGTGGCGGCGGCAATCGGCAGCGGTCGTAAGAGGTGGCTGCGGCAAAAAAAAAATTTTGAGATTTTTTGTTCTTTTTGTTTCTCAAAAGTGTTCCGAAAACAAACAAAAAAATAATTTTTTTTACTTCTTGTTTATGTTCCAAATTTGTTCCCATGAACAAATAAAATACAGATTTGGAACAAAAATGTGACCAAACGCATTTCTGTTCTTTTTTGTTCCCTGAAAGAAAAAAATACAAAATTTCTATTCCGGGGAACGGAAATAAGTTTTACCAAACAGGCCCTTAGTGTCCTCATTAACAATTTTTGCCCAAATTAACTGAAATAACTTAATTATCAAAGATTTATAATTAATTGATTAAGTTGAAAATTTTGGTACTGAATTGGTACAAATGCAATAAGTTTAAGATTTTTTTAATAATAATTTTCCCCTTATGGTGTCCTTTTTCCTCTTATCTTGTGTTAGTTTCTTTCCTAATTTAACATCATGCATTTTGCACATGTAAGCAAGAAAAATCGGTGGATCAGCAAAAACCCATAGAGGCCTAGATCACGTGGGCTTAGTCTTGAAAATTCATATTAGTTTAGGGCATTATTTAAAGACCGGATCATATGTCAAGCCAGCTTAAATGAAATTCATAATTTAGCTTGTGTTTTACTCTATGCAAACTAATAACTCTAGTATCTAAAAGCAGAGTAAATGAAATAAAGGATGTGATTGCAAAGTTATGTAATGTCAATTTTGTTTGTCAGGAGGTAAATTTTATTGTTGCGACGAATTTAATTCCTAATTTTATGTAGTACATGATATATCATTAGGCAAAGATTTAGCTGTCATTACCCACGTGGGATTGATATGGTGCCACCATCTTCAATGGGCGGAATTCGATAATTTGTCCTCCTTTTGTCTATCTTGCATCTCTCTAGTCTCTACCTCTCCCAGCTGTCACGTTTGAAGCATAGCTACGGTCGCCAATTGGTGCACGTCCCTCCGTTGCTGCCACTACCTCACTGACACCACCATCAGCTTAGCACAATTGTTGCCGCCGCCGCCCTCCACCCCAGACATCTCTCTCTCTCTCTCTCTCTCTCTAATCCACTAGCACCCCCACACAAGTAGCTCCCCCCACCAGATTTCATCATCGACAGCTCATCAAGTCTTGGACAACCAGCACAACTCCTTTAGATCTCAACGGCGAGTTCAGCTTCAGATCTCTTGTCGTCAAGTTTATGACAAAGATATTGCCACCGAGAGCTCCAATTGTACAAATACACGGCACCGGGTTTGTCACCATTAATGAAGCTTAATACGGTACACAGAGAGAAACTAACCTTATTCAGCCATTGATGATTCACAGGATTTTCCTTCAGATACTATCCAAATATCAGTACAAGTTACTATGATATATTTAAACTGTCAGCTCTAACACTAATTGGTAGGATTACGGAAAAAAGCCAAGTAGTAAATAATATGAGATATGAAGGAATTGAAATTAAGCTCATCGATACATACCTTCCTAAACCAACATCACCCGAAATTGTTTTGCCATTAAGCTATACAATTATTAGATATATGAGTTGACAACTATCATTCGATGGATAATTCTTTTTTCGACTCCCACCTCATAATTCTCTCTCCTCTTCTCGAGTATATGTCTAGCCCCAACAAAAGTGACCTTTTCTAAGTTGAGTATCCTTAGTGAAAACAAGGTTAAGCATTGCGAGTTCTCACAATGAAATGATCAAATAACAGGGATGATGGAAAGATTCTAAATTTACGACCACATCAACAAATATATCAATGTGGTGTCACCAATCTTAATCACGTGTTATTATTCTGAATTTATATTTAAAATTCATGTACAGCAGGTATATTGATTATATGTATGATATCCAACCCATACGTTGTACGATGTATGAGTAGTACACAAAATGCTTTTCCTTGACATTTGTTGTCAAAGAATCTCCAAATAAGAGGCTTAACTATCTCATAGCCATCCCAAGAGTCACACAGATGCTGGCCTAGCTAGGGGCGGCTGTTGAAGGATTCGGGCGCTATCAGAGGCACTCGAGTCTTCTAACTTTCTAATGTTGAAATTTGTCTTGTGTTTAAACCCGTAAACAAAATTCGATTTGAAATTAACTAGAAGAGTTACAATATTCGATGGGTTTTGGTGCGTGAAAATAGGATAGAAATTCCTATTACTCTCGAGTGAAATTTATCAAAGAAATCACATAAGCAAGTTTTCTTATTTACTTTAGGATTTAAACCTCAAAAGTTCAAATATAGTCCACCGTGACACAAATACCTGAACTTATTTTTGTACTTATTTTTGTGTCATTGAAATCCTTAAGCTTACCTATTGTGACATGAATATCCTGAATTTTTTTCGGTACCATAAAGAACCCCAAAACTTATATTAGTTGAAAAATATATCATGGGTGTAATTGAAATAGCGAATACATGAGTAACATATGCATAAGTTTGATATATTTTTTTCGTTATACAAAAAAAGTTAGGGATTTTGGTATCACGGCATCAAGTTTATGGTTTTTGACGGTATCAAAAAATTTTGAGGTATTGTATTATGATGGGCATATTTTTAATATTCTGTTATGATGTTTATCCCAAGATTGATCAGTCAACTTTCGTGTTGTTTGACAAAAAACAATCATCGGCGGGACTCATATTTTTTATTTAATATATATTTGCTTGTGGAGTTAACTAAGTGTGTCGGAAGAAAAGCATATTATATCAAGAAAGTTGTTGCTTATTGGTTTTCTTTGGGGGATCCGGATCACCTTATGTCAGGTGACATAAAATCTAAGCTGTCGGATTGATTTTATAAAAATAATTCAAAAAAAATTATTTCAAACAAAAAGATTGTTTTCTTTTTGTTTTTTTATCCAGCCGGCTGCTACTTGGGAAACGGCACCCCTAAACGGAGAGCATTTTGGGACGCATGAAAGGAAGGAGCTTTTGAACATGCGGTGATTTGTGCTATGATTTCAATTGAACAATTTATTTATAAATGGTGCAGATTTAGATTAATTAAGATGAGAAAACACTCTCACATAGGTGTAATTTTAATTTTAATTCTCTAATTATAGCAGATAATTTTATACTAATTCTCAACATAAATTAAGTATCAACACTCAAATTGAATCACTATCCCTTGTATATTTTTCTGGTGATTTCATGTCGATTTAACTATATGATTCTATTGCTTTTCGTGTAATTTACAAAGTTTAAGAGAAAGTTGAAAATTCTTGTAGTCTATTGCGCGTCTAAAGACTTTCGGCTCAAAAAATAAAAACCACATGTTCAATTCCCATAAATTAGCCTCCGCTGATTGCTCTTTATTAGATTCACGTGCACATTTCAAAAACGTAGAATTTATTGCTTTGGGGACTTAAAAAGTGTTTCTTGAGCCTATCAAATAGTCGGGTCTATACATTGGCTCCGCCAAATTCAATAAAGAAAGAATGAAAAGAAAAGGCTTAACCAAGAAGTCAGGCAAAAGCCACACTTAATTAGCAAAGGTACCTCAGGTTTATTATAAATAAATCTAGTCTCTTTTGGGGGTACCACGCCAAGCCATTCCTTCATAACCACCCCCACAGAGTAATAAGGGGTCGTCCGGCAGTTGTTCCCTCGATGAAGAATAAGAGTGTATTGGCGGGCACTGTCACGGAGCTGAAAGATTTCTTCCGGAGCTTAGATGCCAATGGCGATGGCCGGCTAAGCCGCCCGGAGCTAAAGATCGCCTTCAAGAAGCTTGGCTCGATGGTTCCCGCACTGCCGGCGCTTCAAGCGATCCTCCACGCGGATGAGAATGGAGATGGGGCCATTAGCGAGCATGAACTCGACAAACTTCTTGAGTTCGCTGAGAAACATGGTTATGTGATTATCTTATCCAAGAAGGCAAGCTCTTTTTAGTTGGCCTCAATCTGCATAGACATATTGATGCTACTGTGTTGTCTTGTGATGATCCATTGTGTTTCAAGATTTTCGTAGCTTTTGCAGCTTTATTATATGTTGTGGAGCAAATCTCTAGATCTGATGCAATCTGAAGTTTAGTCTAACTCCGACGAAATAATTTCTTCTTATTCATCTCAGCGTTCCTTTCGCATCGGCTCATACATAATAAGCTATAATCCTCTCTTATTCATTAGTTTACATCACAGCATATTTATTATGTATTACTAAGCAACAGCAATGACGTTGAAAACGAGTAAGCTGACACCATTTGTTTAATGGATCTTGAAAAATTTAGACTATGGAAAAATTATGGGAAAGTTACATCATAAATTCTAACTATCATTGTAATTTGTTGCAAAATTGCCAACAAGATCTTACCGTTAAATCAACACAAATACATTAGAGAAATAAATAACGAATTTAAAGGACATCAGAGATTTATGTGATTTGGTCTAAATATTGGTACCTACTCTAATGGAAAAACCAGTTGCAAATTATCTGCTAACAATCAAAAAATCAGAATTATAATGATTCGTTTTGTTCAGATCATTATTAAGCCTAAACTCCACCATGTTTATAAATAAATAATTTACTTAGATGTAAAAACCACAATTCAAATTATCGTATGTTCAAGTCCAAGCAAAAATCATTACATTCGGCTGAACCTAGAACGTCCTTCATGTCCCTTTTTTTCCTCTTTTCACTGAGGGAAAACCCACGATTTCTTTTCCTTTTCCCCTTTTATGCGGTTGCTGCAAAACGCGTGCCTTTACTTTCTTACCTCTATATACTACCAGGGGCCACATGTTAAATAATTGAAACTGAAAGAGAACATATGTGAGCCCCACTTCGTTTTGTTTGATCAAAAGAAGTGCTTGCACAGCACTATAAAGTATGGGCAATTAATTTTTGGGCGGGCGATCTCCACTCGAAACTGACGACCGCCTAATATTGAAGGCCGATTCTACAAAATAGAAATTGAAAACTGCCCACTGGTTTCTAGATCCACCCGAATGGGTCCATGGAATTAACCGTTACCATTGGGGCAATCGAGAGTGAGATGAGAGGGGTGGCAAGTCATGATAACACTATCGATTCTAGCATGTTCATCGACAATGTCAACAGCAACAAAAATCAAGCAATAATAACAAGAAAATGGGCAAATTGAGATGAGAGCGCGAAAGGAAAGCGAGGTGATCACTACGAGGGAGGGCCGGAGGTGAGGCCGCAATTGTGATGCCCGGGTAGAGCATTGGAGTGAGAGGCGACCGAGTTGAGAGGATGATACATGAGGAGGACCAAGAGGCAACCTGTGGCTAGGTTTTCTTTCTGAGAGAGAGCGTGCATGAGGAGACTATGGAGTGAGGAAAGAAAAAAAAGTATGCATCTGTTTGGCTTGGGTGTACGGTTCTGTACCCGAAATTAGGGCTTGAATTGGTACTCATCGGTTCTCATTTATTGGAACAGGGACATTGGACTAGCTCCCATGTAAACCACCCAAAATCAATTGGTTCAGTCCGGTCTGAGCAATTTTCAGTTTATTTGCACACCCCTAATAAAAAGATAAATTCAAGAAGTTAATCCACTCAAAGATTTCCTTCTTTAACAGAAAAGAAAATCAACATCCATGAGCCTAAGAATTCACAATTGATTTTGATATACAAAACCACATCGTATTTAGAATAAAGTCGGATCCTCCAAACAAGTTAAGTTTCATACACTGCTCAAACTCGAGATATGATTTAAATATCAACTGAATTAAATATAAATGCTTGGTCCGCACTTTCAGAAGCTTTCAACCAGCAGCAAGGGAAGAGAGCCAAATTTTCGACCTCTAATATTGGTAAGTTGAGTTTTAATTGAAATGTGTTTACCCCATTAATCTTAAAGGCCTTGACATTAATTAAAATAATTCCTAAACGAGTCAAGGCCTACGAACTTCAAGCATGCAAAATGTAACACCCCTAGTCCCACATTGCCTAGGGAGTAAGCCTTGGGATGGCTTATATGTGAGAGGTCCACCCTTAAACATCAATAACGCGTTTTCCCGAGTTGCGCGCTCGTGAGTTGCCGCCGAGGGCCGCGAGGATGGTGGACCCGAGGAAAAACAAAGCCGTGAGGTCGAGGCCGTAGTTGGGATGGTGGTGCGTCCGCGCCAGTGCGGTAGGGCCAAAGCGGACAATATTGTTGGTGGTGGGGATGAGGAGAACATTACATAATGGTATCAGAGCTGACTCCCGACCGCGTGTGGAGCCACAGCGGGGACGCTGTGCCATTGAGGGAGGGAATATGTAACACTCCTAGTACCACATTGCCTAGGGAGTAAGCCTTGGGATGGCTTATATGTGGGAGGTCCACACTTAAACATCAATAACGCGTTTTCCCGAGTTGCGCGCTCGTGAGTTGCCGCCGAGGGCCGCAAGGATGGTGGACCCGAGGAAAAACAAAGCCGTGGGGTCGAGGCCGTAGCTGGGATGGCGGTGCGTCCGCGCCAGTGCGGTAGGGCCAAAGCGGACAATATTGTTGGTGGTGGGGATGAGGAGGACATTACACAAAACCTGAGAGCCAGCCCAGAGTGAGAAGGGGCTTGGCTGAAATTCAGCTTTTAATTAGAGTTAAATTTGGCAGTTTAACCCATCGATGACTTAATTGAAAGAATAATTATAATTTACCGCCAATTTTACTAATGATAGAAATCCGATGTTCTAAACGGCGATTGACATCACCTATATATACCCCGTTATAATCTCAAAATTAGAGGACGGCAATCATATTTCAAAATATATGAGTGAAACCTGCGAGAAGAGAGAGAGAGAGAGAGAGAGAGAGTTTCGATGGCTAAACCCCCAATGCCAGCACGCTGTTGGCCCAACCCTCACGGAAGACCAAACCCCAGCACCTCTGTGTTCCCCACGCCACACCACGTGACATCGAGCCACGACCATCTCACGCCACACCACGCAACATACATTCGCTCGCAACACTTGCTGACGCTGTTCGCCCGGGATTACCTGCTTCTACTCGACGCCGGTGCCTACGGCTTCATCCACCACATTGTGGAACGACCTATTGATTTCGGTCACCTGAAATTTCAATGCAAATCGAATCTTTTGTGGATAATACATGTATTTGTGAGTATATTTGAATGTGGATAATAAGTGATTATGGACAGGAATTTCTATCTTTTATTTGGTTTGAGTTGATTGTCTTTCCTTGAGGATAAAATCCTAAAGAAATTTCTTTAAAGATTGGTTATTATCTTTAAGTGTATTGCGTACTAAGACTTATATTTTTATAAATGACTTTTATATAACTTGCATGAATAAGCTACATTGCATAATTAGTTTCTATGTTTAAATTAGGATAGATTTTAATTCCCAATTTCACATAAAAAAATCCAAAAATATATTATTTAGGAATAGATTTGTTCTCTTATTTATCTGGATTACATGCTTAAGTTAAGATATTTATTAATTCTGAATTTCATAAAAAAATTAAAGATATCATCTTTGGATGGATTATATTTTGTTTTAAACTTTAAATTGTATGCTTAAATTAGGGATTTTTATCATTTTTAATTTTCATGAAAAATATAAAAACATATCATGTTTATGTATATCATGTTAGTGTTCATGCCATTAAGTCATTTAATTACAAGTCATTTGACTATAAAATGCTTAGGTTCATTTAATCTACAATGCATGTCATGTTGGTTAAAAAATTTAGGTCACATATCATATCATTTGTCATTTAATTAATAATGTGTGTCATATAGCCTAGTATTTTAATTTAACTTTACTTGCATATCATGCAGTTGCATATTAAGTTAAATAATTTGAGTTCACATAGTGTGATGTTAATTAAGTTGGCATAGCATTTACAACTACATGTTAGGTTTATTCAATAATCGTATGACATAGCAAATTGCGTGCCAAAATAAATAATTTAGAATGAATGCCACTTGATTTCCATGTTAGGTGAGTTGCATGGTGTATAGAATAGTTGAATAACCATGTTGCACGTCATTAAGATAGAAATGCCTTTTATGCTAAGATAATTTAAATAATGTGCATGACACCACAACACCTTCCATGTTATGATTAAACGTGTGTGACATATAGAAAATTGCGTACTATATTAAATAATTTAGAATGCATGTCACATAATTTCAATATTAGTTGAGTTGCATGACATATCGAATAGTTGCATATCCATGTTGCATGTCATTAAGATCTAAATTCCTTTTATGCTATGATAATTTAGATAATGTGCATGACTCCATAATATAGCCATACTTAGTATAGTCTCACATTGCATACAACAGTCCATTGCATTTTATTCATTGTTTGTTAATGTATGTTAGTAAAGACCATATTATAATTTTTAAATTTTTAAGTTAACGCCGGAGATACTTTCGTTTTTATTGAGACAATCGTATTCATCTTGTTTTCATAATTTATTTACCACTTTGATTTTTTAGTGTCAAATGATAATTTGCCCACCCGCATTGACCGCCTCACTTATTAGGGATTAAAATTAAAATTAATCAAGATTTCTATCAAAGTATTTTTCTTGAAACAAAAAGTTACAAAGATTGCACTAGAGTAATTTAGCGTAATCAAACTTCCGAACCCTTAATCTAGTTCATAAAGATAAATCATTATTTTGATATTTTATATGAAATTTTAATCAACACACCATAAATAAATTGATAGGGACTCCGAATTAAAAATTATTTGCATACTAAATATTGAATCTTAAGTTATGATTATGTATGGGCATGTGAGAGCCCGGGTTAAGGCTAGTCCTAATACTCCATTAACCCAACCCCTAAACAGTGCACTTTTCGAGGATATCTCGTTCTTTGCTTTTCTAGGATAATCTCTTCCTCCCCACCTACACTTAAGATCATCGCTCACCAACTTCTGTTATGCAGCCAACGATGGCTCTGCATCGCACAGCAACGCCAATGCTCACAAGCCGCAGTCTTCGCCGCCCCTGCTCCAAGCAATTCCGACAAGCTACACAACTGGCTTCTAAAACTTTGCACATTCGTCTAGCAGTTTTGTAACACTTGAGTCTCTCCCTGCAGGTTTTAGGAGAAACTTCAAGGGCTAAGCAGTCCACCAGCAGCACGTCCGATAGTCTCATTATGCTGATGACTTTCTTTCAGTGTGTCTAAGCCATTCCCATGGGAGACTGAGGTGGTTCAGCCCCTTCACTGACGCAGAACCTGCCGTTTTGCTGCCGATGTACTTTACTGGATATGTTCATAGCCTCACCGGCCAATTTTTATGTCATTTATGATCATACCCAGTTTCTATCAAACAATTGATAGGATAGGATACAATAATATCCAACTTTCAACTGACAATTCACCAAACAATATATATGATATGACAAAATCCATTGATTATTTATCCTATTCTATTCAATCTTATTCTGATTGGAAATCCGGATAATTTAATGCAGCTTCAGAATGCAAATACGATTAAGTTAATCAGCACAAGTATGGGCATCACACTTTTATCCATGTAGCTGGCCATTTAGCATCAGAACAATTTCCAAAGCCGACTCCATCCTGACATTAACCCACAAATCCTGCTTACTATCTGAGGATTATGAGGGTCTTCGTTTTTCTTGTTTAGGTCATCGACCCCTTTTATCTATAATTTTCCAAATATTTTGAATGCTTATTTGATGGAGTAATCTTGACTTGACACAATTGTGCCTATTGAAGTTTGAGTATATCAAAAATCTTAAAACTCGTTGCGAAATTATAACTGAAATTATAAAACTTCAAAAAACTTAAGCACATATTCAAAGAGGGACAGTTGTTGACACCTAAATTTCAGCGTCTCATGTGTTACATAAAAATTAGGGACTATTTTGGCTCCTTAATAAAAATATTATAATTAAATCCATAGCATATATAGTTTTAGGAGCATTTTGCACATAGATGTTAATTTCTTAGGTTCGTATGGTTTGCATATTAACTGGATCGGTGAAGGATGGACTTAACCGAAATGGCCTTAAATTTATTTGAGAGCATGGAGTTATGTAATGGTCGAAATTAGGTGTGTCAAGATTTTAAGCAATAAGGCTTATTATTATGAAAATCTTTGGCTACATAAAATAGGCATGGTTCTTGAAAATATATGTGAGCAAATCAGCAAAAGTCAATGCACTTCATTGTTGAAAGGAACGAGGAGATTGGCCAGAAGAAGGAGATTCTCGGAAAAATCAAAGGAGGCAACAAAAAAGGAGATAAAATTTGGAAGATTCGGTGAAGATTTCAGCACAAATTATGGGTGAGATTTCCTTCCTAAGAGCAATGCCTCCACTGCACGAAAGCACGGCAAGGGCGTTGACTATAAAAGGGTCTAAAAAAATTAGGTCAGAAGGAGGACAGAGGGGAGCCGCGAAAAAAATTGAGAGAGAGGAGAAGACGTCGTCCAGAGAGAAAAGGGAGGTGGCACGATGAGAAAAAGAGAAGGGGAGTGTGTGTTTGAGAGCACGAAGGGGGAGAGAAAAATAAATACAAGAATCAATAGGTGGTGTTGGCGTTAGTCACTATCTTCCCATAAATATCAAAATCTCTCCTACCCGCACATCCATCAGCCTCTCTTCGATCTGTCGTTCACCTGTTGCCTTTGAATTGAGATCTCAATCCTCTCGTGAAAGATCGATTATGTGAGGAAGCTTTGAAGGCCTACCTGACGAGTCCAATCGGCACCGAATTTCCATCCTACATCTTGGCGGAATTTCCTGCAAATCTCGGCTACGTCAACGAAGTTTTCAGCTAAGCACCAGTGTCCCAGCGGTCACACGAATTCCCGAAGACGTTCTTGCGGCCTCCAAGTGAACGATCATCGAAACGGCTTTCCCGTTGCTCCTGATAAGCCCTTGCTATGCTGATTTTGTTTCGCTTTGTTACAGGTCTTGCTCGCTATCGCAATCTCGCGTCAAAACCTGTTTGCCATCGCCATTGAACATCTTTGCTACCAACGAGGAACTCTTCATTGACAACCCTTACCAAAACCATCCAGTTAAGCACCGTGAGTCACACTGTTGGCCACCACAAGCACCGCTAGTACGCGTCACCTGCAAGACCAATCGACGAACATCGATCAAGATTCACACGTGCCGCCTACCGAGTCCGGATTTGGAAAAATTGCCCACGCAATATTGTCAATTAGGTAATAATCTCAGTTAATTTAATTTGCACATATCTGCCTAATTCGAAGAAACATTGCAATCTTGTTTGAATAACTGGTCGACATTGTTATATAAAAAAATATTTTGAACCCCTTTAAATTAGGAATTTATTTACTAATTTTATAATGTGCATTGGTCAATAGTACGATCTCACGCTCGAGATACAACCCGCAACCGCATGGAAAATCAACCAATCCGATCTCACGCTCGAGATACCATTCGTTGATTTTATCAATTTTTCCCTACAAAAAAACTGTAATTTAACTACGGAAAATTAGCGACGACACACAGTCCATCGCTAATTGCGACGGAATTTGCTACACAAAAAAAGGTTTTCGTTGCTAATTAGCTGCGACAAAAAATTCGTCGCTAATTGCGACGACATTTGTGACGACCCAATAAAAAGCCATAGCTAATTAGTGACGGAATAATAATTCGTTGCAAAATCCGTCGCTAATTAGCGACAGATCCAAAACTCGTAGCTAGTTTGCCACAGAATTTGCTACGAATGTTTTTCCGTCACTAATTTGTGACTTATACAAGTCGTCGTAAATTAGCGACGATAGGATGTGTCCGTCGGAAAATCTATCGCTAATGAGTGACGACATAACTAACCGTTCCTAAGCAACGCCCACCGAACTGAGGAAGAGGTAGAAGCAAGAAGTCGCCGGCCTCCCATAAGCAACGCCCACCGAACTGAGATGTCCAGCCAACACCTCCCTTCCAACCTCACCACGGAGTTCCCGGTCTTCTCCTGGTAGAGATCCGTTTGATTCTTACCTCGAAAAAACTCGCAGTTTCCCTCGCAAACCAAGTGTTCCCCAATTATTTGTTGATGGCTGCATCACTATCTGTCTTTCATATCTCAATTATGTGAAGCACTAAATGATTCTCAAGAGGTTATCCCTTTAATTTTTAGCTGGAAATTTGATTTGTATCGCACATATTATACAATATATAATGGTCCACATCTTTTCAGCCTTAGTATACATGAACATTCCCGCTTTTGGTTGGAGATCATAAAAAAAGATATGCATTTATCTAATAAGAGATTTTGTAATTGGAATATGTGATGGAACATATCATGAAATCATGACAATGATGTTCTTCCTATTAAGCGGTACAGCTTCATATATATACTTGTATTGTCTATCTCTGAGTTGTGATTTCTTTCCTTATTTGGCCTTTTTATTTCGCGATCGCTTCTTTTTGGTGATCATGCAGCTTAAGCATCCATCAGCTCTCAATTCTTTTGAGCAAATAATTGAGCAGACTAAGAACAAGAAAATTGCTATGTTTTTGGATTATGATGGTGTTCTGTCTCCAATTGTAGATGACTCAGATTGTGTACTAATGTTTGATGATGTAAGTAGATGTATATTTGCTACTGTAAATGCTCGTCTTTACACATTTACTTATGTTGAACCATATAAATGGTTTTTCAAATGTGTGTAGCTGTAAAAAATGTTGCGGATCACTTTCCTACATCAATTATTAGTGGAAGAAGCCGCGACAAGGTAATCGAGGAACTTCACAATGTTTCTTTTTGGTTAATCTGTTGATCAACACTTACAAACTGGAGTCTGACTTGTCCTTTACAGGTTTAGATTTGGTAGGACTAACTGAACTTTATTATGCTGGTAGTTATGGAATGGACATTATGGGCACAGTCAACAACAGTTCGTCCAATGACCACCCAAGCTGTGTTAAATCAACTGACCAGCAGGTAAGGTGTTTCTTTTGGAGAACTTTACTAGCAAGGTTCCTCTTGTACCTCCCACTAATCCCGTAGTTGATGAGCACAATATGATGATGATGTTGATGGGATTGCGAAATTTCAACCTCCATCACGATGAGGCTCCTCATAATCCTTACACTATTATCATGTATGTAATTGTGTTATCGCTTGTACTCATTGAAGAGCTGTCACATGAGATCAGTGATTGTTTTCTGCATGGATTATGTACTTTTATTGACAGTTTGCTTAAGTCTTAGTCCATAGACTGTTATACAGCTTGTGTTATGAGTAACTTAGCTTGTAGAGTATTATCTCATGTTTTGTGCATTGTAGATGAAACAAAGTTCAAGTATGCCCTGACATTCTTATTTAGTTTTTTGATTCGCATTTTAGAGAGTACGAACATGCCAAGAGTATATAGATCATGAGGGCCGCTCCCAGTAGTCTCTGGTTATCGATAACCTAGGTATCAACCTATGTTTTAATTGTTTCTCCATTCTATGATTATGAATGTAGATATATTGGATGCTTATAATCTGTCGTCTTTGATCAATTGGAGACAATGCGTGGCTGAGATGGTAGTAAATTGAAGTATGGTTGCAGCATGGATGATGAGGATGACTGGCATCAATTTAGCAGTCTTACTTTTGTAATTAGCATTCTAATAAAAGAGGAACTTTATTGGTGCATTGTGGTTGTTATTATGCTGATACATTGTCTTGTTCTTGTAGATAATGTTGATAAATATATTTCGTTTTCATATCGTTATAATATTTTGATATTATTTAGTACTTCGGAATTAATTTTAGAAATACATTTTCCTGTTCATTAGATTTTTTACCGAAATTGTCCCTAAATAATATTCTTTGCAGATTTCGTCGCTAAAAAATTAATCGCAAATTAGTCTCAAAATTCGTTCCGGAACAATGTACATAATAAAAATGAATTTTTTTTGCTAAAATGGCAACAAATTTCATTGCAAATTACACTCCAAAAAGACAAAAATCGACGCAAATTAGCAATAGAATTGAGAATGTTCGTCGCTAATTAGCCACAGACGATGCCTATCCATAGCTAATTAGCGACGGAACTGAGAATGTATGTGGCTAATTAGCCACGGGCGATGCCTATCTGTGGCTAATTAGCGACGGAACTAATGTATGTCACTAATTAGCCATGGAACTAAGAATATCCATCACTAATTAGCCACAAAACAAAAATTGAGAATGTCTAGCCACGGACGATGCCTAGCCATGGCTAATTAGCGACGGAATTGAGAATGTCTGTGGCTAATTAGCCACGGACGATGCCTTAACCGTAGCTAATTCGTGACAGAACTGAGAATGTCCGTGGCTAATTAGCCACGGACGATGCCCAGTCGTGGCTAATTAGCAACGGAATTGAGAATGTCTATGGCTAATTAGCCACGGACGATGCCTATCCGTAGCTAATTCGCGACAGAACTGAGAATGTCTGTGGCTAATTAGCCACGGAACTAATGTTCATCACTAATTAGCCACGAAACTAAGAATATCCGTCGCTAATTAGCCACAGAACTAAGATGGTTCATCGTTAATTAGCGACGAATTCGGCCACGATTTTTGCGACGAATTTTAGTGACGAATTTTGCGACGTGCAATTTTCGTCGCAAATTTGCGACGAATTAGCAATGAAATTATAGCGACGAATTTAGTGACGACTTTGTTTTTCATCGCAAATTGGCGACGACGTTTGCCACGAACATTTAGTGACGACATTTGTGACAGATATGTTCCATGGCAAATTAGCGACAACATATCCAAATTTCCGTGGCTAAATTTAGCGACGCTGTAGTAGCTACGAAAAAATTTTCGTCACTAATGTCGTCACAAAACCGTTTTAGCGACAACTTTTTGCAAATTTTACCGTGGCAAAATTTGTAGCTAAATTATAGTTTTTTGTAGTGTTTAAATGTAAACGAATCGAGTGTTTTCAAAAAGTATGTCACTTGTCTAGTGTGCTATGGATAATATTTTATGGCAATTTGATATGGTAGATAACGACTTAGTTAAATTATTTAAAAAACTATTCAAAAAAATGATTTGAAGTGTTAGTTAGAAAAAGATATTTTTAGTTAGGATTCACACTCTAGGATGTTATCCATAGTTAATATGATATCTTAGTTTAAATTAGAGATTAAGTTAAGTTAGAGTCTAGTTTAAATTAGATAATATCTAGCTATGGATAATTAGTTTTCATTAATTAAATAATTCGGAATTTCATTAAAACAATAAAAAAAACATATGCACTTCTTATAGTTTAGGACACATCATATTATTAAGTCGCATGCATGTCAAATTCATTTAATTAGAAATTGCACATCAGATCTGCATTAGAATAAGGGTCGCTAAATGCATGTCATATTAGTTTAAAATCATATTAGATCCTTTTTAATAAAAGTATATTATTATAATATGTTAGTAGCATGTTTAATTTATGCATTATTAATTTCGAATTTTTTTAATAAATGAAAAAGCCTAAATATCTTTCCAATGTCATTTAGATAACTACATGTCTTTGGTTAATTTAGTTAAATCGCATGCCATGTGGATTAGATTAATTTAGAATGGCATGTTTTGTGACGTCACATTCAGAGTTATGTTCTCATCATATGCATTCCGTATTAGCGAAATATACACATAAAAAGAAAAAACCTTAAAATATATAAAGCTTCATTCCTACATACTTAGTTAACTTGCATGTTAGGATTATAACAAAAACCACAAAAAAATCATTTGGCTTATTTTGTTAGATCATGATTGTAATTTATTTGCTTTATTGAGTGTTCACATTAATGTTTGCGCACCTACATGGACACCTGGTATGTTAGTGGATAGAGTTAAAATCAAATCAAATTGTATGCTAAACATTTTTTGAAATATAAAGAAAAGTACCGAAAAGGGCGTTAGAGTGATCTAGCGTAACCAAGTCCATGTACTCATAATCTCTGGTTTGTAGGAGTAAAGTATATCTCTGAATACTTTACTTGGGTTTTTAATTGACCCACCAAAATTGATTAGTGGCGACTCCAAATAAAATCAATCTTGCATGATAAAAACCTTCAACTAAGTCGTGAATTGGTATGAGCTTGGAAGAGCTTGAGCTAAGTCGAACTTAGTAATCATTAGCCGAACCATAAGTGGTGCACCTTCGAAAAGGTCACAACAGCTTGGCCAATCCATTGGGGACTTGGCTCAAAGAGCTCTAGTGGACTTAGGCTAATTTTCATTTTTTTCAAAAATATTTTTTTGTTTGGCATCAATGATGCCAGGTTTGTCCCTAACACATGCGTTAAAATGTTCTTGCAGTTGGGACGAATAAGGGGTGTAGTCTGTGCTAACCCTTTTCTTGCTAAGAGGTTTGAGATTATGCATTAAACTTAATTATTTGAAGTGTTGTTAATTATTCGGCATGTGATGATTATATTTGCACTACACTATAGCACACTCGACCTGCCGCAAGACCTAGGCCGTATAGAATTATTTAGGATGGTGTTAAGATGGATATCACTCCGAACGCATGCCACGGTATGAGTCGCCCATCTTGACCCCGAAACTTCTTTCTTGATGTCGGGAGAACCCACCCCTATCTGCATGCCTATGACCCGGGTTGGCTCTTCAACTATGCTAGAGTCATAAGGACCCGACTTATGTTCGTTTGGAAAAAAGAGTTGCCTACCGGGGAGCTAAGGCATGCTAATCACAAGTGTTTCTATAATCATTACCCATTTAAAACATGTGATTCCCATTCAAGGAGATTGGTCATTCCATTGATGAATGCTTCGTCGTCAAAAACAAGATTCAAGACCTCTTAGATATTAGGGCATTCACGTTCCGCACTCTATGGCTCTGCCAAGGCTGAGACGATCTTCTCATAGTGCCAAACATCCTAGACACTGTCCTTAGGCCTGCATTATGGTGCATGAAGATGGAATAGTCAACACTCTAGGGCAACTGAGCGACAAGTATGATTATTATGTGAAGTATAAAGACCTCTGAGCTTATTTACTAATCCTCGAGATTTTGTCCTATACAGATGGGGTGGTATGAATGGTCCGACACCTCTAAAGACAAAGAACCCAAAAATGATAGAAGGCATGACTACCCCATCCTATGATATTTTTTGCAAGCGCCATTGAAAATAACCAGCTAAAAGGAGTGGGTGCAAGCTCGCTAAAGTAGCATTTTTTTAGTTTTCAACATGTCTCCCTGCATGGGAATTGTAATTGCTATCTAAAATATATTGCTTTCTAGATTGCTGTGACTTTTTATTTTTAGGATTTACTTGCTTTTTAGCATGTCATTAGTTGCTGCAATTTTCATTCAATAAATATAATTCATTTGATGATAATCCATGAAATTCCGAGCCAGTTTGGTATACATCAACATGCCCTCAAAATGAAAATTATCGTAATTTCATTGATTATTATCAAATGAATTACATTTATTGAATAAATTTCGCAGCAACTAAAGATATCCTATAAAGCAAGTAAATCCTAGAAAATAGGAAGTCCTAGCAATCCAGAAAGCAGTAGATCCTAGAAAGCAATAAAAAAATTCCCATGTAAGGAGACATGTTGAAATCAACAAAAAATGCTACTTTAGCGAGTTTGCACCCACTCCTTTTAGCTGGTTATTTTCAATGGCGCTTGCAGAAAATATCATCCGATGGGGTAGCTATGCCTTATATCATGTTTGGAATTTTTGTCTTTAGAGGTGTCGAACCATTTATACCACCCCATCCGTCTGGGACAATATCTCGAGGATTAGTAAAGAAACTCAAAGGTGTTGAATACTTCACATAATAATTATACTTGTTGCTCAATTGCCCCAAAGTGTCGACTATTACATCTTCATGCATCATCATTGCATACCTAGGGACAGTGTTTAGGATGTTTGGCACTATGAGAAGATCATCTTGGCCTTGGCAGAGCCATGGAGCGTGGAACGTGAATGCCCTAATATCTAAGAGGTCTTGAATCTTGTTTTTTAGGATAAAGCATTCATCTGTGGAATGACCAATCTCTCTGAATAAAAACATATGGTTTAAATGGGTCATGATTATGGAAATGCTCATGATTAGCATGCCTTAGCTCCTTGGTAAGCAGCTCTCTTTTTTTCCAAAAGAACAGGCAAGATCCGAGACATGGGCATAGGGAGCAACGTGTATTGCCGCATATTGTGGGCCCTCTATTGGTTATGAGACAGTCGTGTTCTGCTTTGCTAGAAGATTGGCAATCAAGGTCCTCCTCGCTCACGTGATGCTCGACTAGGCACTGCAATGCCCGTGGATTACTTGTTCGACTTGCTTCGACCTTCGAATGAGCTTATGTTTTCTTTATTGGAAGTATTTCTCTGGGCTCGAAAGGAGGGAATGAAGCCAAGATAAGTTTATCCATGCAATTTAACAAGCGTAACAATGATTGGCGCAACTCATCAATTTAACGTTGAAAGTATACGGCCCAAGCATCATTCACATTCATAGACATTTTTTTTAAATTTGCATACAAATTAAACATAAAGATTTCAAGGAAAAATTACAATCCACAACAATGGTTTAGTCACTTCATCTTTAAAAAAACGTTCCCTAACCATCAAAACTTTAAAATGAAATGAAACTTCCTACATATCAAAATTAGGAAATTAAATGAAGCTTCCTAAACACGACTAAGGAATAAACTCTAGCCTTTTTTTATCTAGCATGAGAGACAACTTTATTTCGTAACTACTCATTTGCTCGAGCAAACTTTGAGGCACGTTCTTGATATTGCTTCGCCTTCCTCTTGAGTCATCTGATCTCTACGCGATTGGTGACTTTTATAGGTACATCAGGTATCTTTGAAAGTAACTCCTCTTAGATCTCATATTGATTAATGTATTTGATCGAGGCATAGTATTTCTTTCTCCTTCCTTTCATCTCTACCTCAGGCCACATCAATTTGTGCGGGTGGCACATATACCACATTGACTTGGTCAAATTGACAATATCCTCTTGTAGGTAAAATCAGCCCGAATTGGGTCCGTCCCTAATGCTGGTGATAGTTGCACAACTTGGTATTAACGAACTACTCTTAATGGATGATACTTAGTTGCACCAATGAATCCCCAACAAAGAGACCGGTCCAATGCATCCACATGCAAGCCTTGCTTCTCGAACTTGGAACCATTTAGCATGTCATAAGAAACCATTGAGATCGTGATTTTTCATGAAAGCTAACGATTCTAAATAATTTTAATCAGGGGCATGTTTTTTCTTCACGTCAAATTTCAAAATCTGATGATCAGATCATTTATTGCACGAATGGCCGTTAAGATTCCAAAACCTTTTATATGAGAGAGAAACCAAATTGACAACAGCTCAGGAGAAGCATGTAAGACCTTATCCCCTTCTTCTTTTATATCGGGAGATGGAAAGAAATGTTTCATCTATTTTTTTCTTGTCTAATGTTCTAATAAATTGACCAAGTGATTAACACATTTCTTAATTAAATATCAACACGAACTTTTACCCATAATTAGGAGGTGCATATTGTTAGTAGCCTGTTAATGATGTCCACTAACAAACCATGTGGAATGACATCAAATCAATCATCCAATAATTTTCTTGACTTCTTTAGGATATACGACTTCCAAGGACATTAGCATTCCTGCTGTTTTCGCATCTTCACTAATTAATTATATCTGTTTCCATAGATCATTAAGGACATTAGCATCTCCTCCGATTCCTCATCTTCGCTAATTTGACTAAGTTCGCTCCTAAATACTTCAAAGGAAACCACATTGACTCTAAACACGCACGTTGGTTCCTGATCTATGATGAACTCATAAGGATAATCAGTGTTGTCACTATTTTAGACCTCATCTACAATTAATAGTTGCTCTTTGTCAACAATCTGCTGCTCCAACATTAATCCATTAATCTTTCTTCTGGTCCTTCCAAGCATATTAGCAATTGTGACTCAACAAATCTATTTTCCTTCCTGGTCGTCCTAATTTGCACAGAACATCATGACTTGTTCACCTTCACCGGGCGCATTCAACTATTCACTTGAGCTTTGTACCTCCAAGTCATCGCAAACATTCTCGTTCTTCCCGACTTAGGCACCTCACTTATCTCATGGCACAACAAGAAATAGACCATTGTCACTCACTCCAATATAAAAGACGATTATTGTGCTCTTGCTTATATGATGTCGGACTTATTATGGCTGCAATAGCTATGGAAGACTTGAGAGTGTGTCATTATAGCGGGACAGTCCTTTAGTATGATAATCATAGTGCCATCCCACACAATGATGTTTTCATGAGTGTATCAAATACATTGAAATATACTATCATTTCATCCGATATCACGTTTTTCGAGGTATTGTTCTACTTGTCTTCACTTCATCTGCCAATCAAACCATTGATGTTTTCACTACGACACAATCACTTGAGTGCTTCTTGATATTTTATCCAAACTCCAGTTGACTTCATTTCAGTCACCTTAAGCTTGAAATTAAGTGAACTGCAATTTACATAATTGTAATTAAACCTAATTGCATTCTCACGGTGGGCTCGAAATCTTCTTCGATATCACATTTTTCTTTTACCATAAACCACAAATCTCAACATTAACATGGGTGACTGGGGATGTTAGCTTCAGGTTCACTTGTCGGAGCTACCATGAAACATGCGCCCATTGGGTGTGCTGCTGCCTGGCGTCTCCAGCAGCTTGGGCATGGCACCTCATGGCGCCGTCTTCTGCCACTTGAAGCCCATGTGGATTTATTACAGGAAAACTGTATCTCTTTTCCAAGGCGTTAACCCAAGTTGGACCACTCGTTTCTTTCTCATCCAATATTTAATCCACTCGGTCATCACACCACATAGAGATTGCAACTAAATTTCCAAATTTTAATCCAATTTTCGAAAGAACGATCATATTGTGGATTTCCATTAATCAAGGCTAAACAAACGATCGAGATAAAGAGTCATCATATCTTCCTCAAGAAAAATTCAATTGAAGTGATTCTTTTACAGTTGGAAAGCTCACGATCAAATTTACGTGATCTCATTATCTAATATACAAAAATTGTGATCTTGTTGACCCCATGGAGACGGATGATCATAAACAAAAGTCGCGGCATCAAGTGATCTGGTCATATAAAAATTGGGTATTTTTGGGAAGCTCTCGCAGAGCACGAACCTTGTAATGCACTCCGCCTCACCACTGACAATATTGTCCGCTTTGGGCCCCCATTGGCCCTTACGGCTTTGTTTTTTCTCGAGAAAACGCTTTGTCAGTGTATCAAGGGCAGCTTATCCCATATAAGCTCTCCCAGGACTTCCTCCCTATGCGATGTGGGATAGGGATGTCACATACTCCCCCCTTAACGGCACCAGCGAGCGTCCACTGTGGTCACCACATGCGGTCGAGAGTCGGCTGTGATACCACTTTGTAATGCCCTCCGCCTCGCCACCGATAATATTGTCCGCTTTGGGCCCCCACTGGTCCTCATGACTTTATTTTTTCTCGAGAAAACGCATTGTCAGTGGGTCAATGGCAGCTTATCCTATATAAGCTCTCCTAAGACTCCCTCACTAGGCGATGTAGGACAAAGATGTCACAAATCCTGGTCTAAATTTAATAAAAAATCCAGTCAAACCTTAATTGTCTCCGGCTGAGACTCACGAATTCTATGGACATTGTCAAATCTCAGCATTAATTCGCCAGATTTTGGAATAGAAGTGTTAAGAGCTCCGGATGATATAAATCTGCTCTATCCTGATACAAAGATGAGCCTTCTTTTAGAATGTGGCAAGAAGTATGCTTAGAGGACACTCTTTGTATCTGGAAGGAGAGCTAATCAGCGTTGAGAATGCAACATCTTCTGAAAAGGTGTCTCTCTTTGCCCGCCAACATTCAATTTTGAGTTTATCTTGGGACGAAGTTTTGATTTCGAGAGTTGGTCATTTACTCTGATAAAAAGTATAAACCTTTAAAGCAATTTGTGTACCCTATTGCGAACAAAATAATTAGGAAAAATTATTCAAAAAGTCTCAAACCTATAGTATTGCGACTCATTTAATTTTAAACCTTTCAATTGTGTCAATTTAGTCTTAATGTTTTGATAATTAATTAATTTAGTCATTGTAGGAAATTTTTGTTAAAAGGATATGGAGATCGGTTGGCTGACGTGGCATGATCGCCATTGATATGGATAATTTTTAAATTTTTCTTTTCTTTCTTTTTGCTAGTGATATGTCTCTATTGATGACCGGCAAGAGTCACTATAGGCCTTGCCAAATCTAGCATGGGCAACAGCCAAGAAGGGCTAGATGTGGCAAGGGCGAGGGCTGGTTCCGGCGAGGCTTGCCCTAGCCAACCATTGCTTGTGACTAGTTGTCTACTTCAAAATCATCCACGGGTAAATCGATGGCATCAGCGTCAATTATTTTCAATCATAATTAATTAGAACAACTACATTAGTAAATAGTGAAAAATTTTATGACTCAATTAGCACAATTAAAAATTTAATGACAAAATTGGCCATCATATAATATGATTAAGATTTTTTGGACAATCATCAAAAGTAGTAGCTATGACCACAGGACTTTCAGGGCTTGCATGATAGGGACTTATTTCTGTTCCAAAATGAGCTTTTTAATTCTAGAACTCATTCTGGAATATAAATCTGTTTAGTAGGAAAATTTCTTTTTTTTTATTTCTAGAAAAAATAGATTTGGTCAAGAAATCAGAAATATAAAATTTGTGGTTTCTCTTCCAGAATGAGACATCAAGAAATTGTTTCTCCTCCACCCAACTCTCCCAAAATCAGCCACCGCCAATTGTCACCTTCATCGGTCGATCGCCGACTGGCTGGCCCATCAACACCCTGCCTCCGCTGACCAGCCTCCTCCTTCGATCACCGACCAGTGGATCGCTGCTGCCATTGGTCAACACCACCAATCACCAGAGCAGCCGGCCGGTCACCAACACAACCGTTGGTCACCAGTTGGCGGTCATCACCAACACTGCCACGACCCGCCGGTTGTTGGTGGCTAGTCGCCACTGCCGTTGACTGGCTGGTCACCATCACTATCAAAAAGGATACATTTTTATTTTAAGAAATAGAAAATTTTTTTATTATCAAATAAATTTTCATTTCTGAAATAGAAATTATCTATCCTTATCAAACATATTTTTTTCCTCAGAAATCAATTTCTAATTAGAAATTGAATCATGGAGGCCCTTAGTCTTGCGAGAGGGCTTCTAATTGCTGAAATTTCAGTGTACTTTGACGA
Organism: Melaleuca alternifolia; assembly: GCA_019926035.1. Lineage (NCBI taxonomy): Eukaryota > Viridiplantae > Streptophyta > Magnoliopsida > Myrtales > Myrtaceae > Melaleuca > Melaleuca alternifolia. The sequence continues at coordinate 5,787 of JAGKPW010000097.1, read as the reverse complement.
CCAACTTTGGTCCGACGGTACCACTTTCAGAAACGCTTACAACTTTTCGTGATGACGAACGGGATCTTAACCTACAGCGGCCAAAATTGTATACCGCCCAATTTGGCAGATCACGTGATGGCCCATCGAACTACTTTCATCGCCGTGGATATGTTAATGAAATTACGAAGTTGCCAATCCTCGTCACGCTGGTCTAGCGGGGCACGGCAAAGGCGACGAATCTATGGCAAAGAAAGTTCGCCGTGTTAGCCTTCCACGACCGAAAAACATGGCTATTTACTTCGAATCAGCCATTGAAAATGGCTTGGTTCAGTTTCGTTCCACACTGTTGGACCGTTTTTCACTTACTTCTGTCGCTAAACTATTGACTGTCGAGATGGTTGAAGTATTTAAATTGTCAGCATGACATGCAATCGAACTTTGAAGTTATTCAACAGGCATCTCGATTGACATGGGTGAGTTCTATCTAGTGGTCCGGAGAATTATACTTCTTATGTGAAAACTCTACATGCTATAAAGGAATAATTCTTCGTAAGTGACCAGTAAAAAGGGTCAGTAGCCTGGTTACATTTTGGAGCTTTGATTGGGTAGCTTCCCGTCTGCCCTAACACATTTCACATAAGCCATAGGCTCGTCAAGGGTTGGTCGACCAAATCCTGACCCATCTAGAACAACTTCCTCGAACTTGATAGGCATACTCATAATGTGCCAATTGCTGGGATCTTGATGTTCCGGGGACATATATACGAATTAATGGTTAAGACTTTGATAGGACGTTCTTGATATATATGCTTGGCGTATCGAATTCGCTATAGACAGAATACCCGCTTGTGATTTTCATGAAAGAGTCGTGACAAGAAAGGAAGAATCCCTCCACAGTTCGACCAAAAACCGAATTGATGCTTAGTGGATCAAATGACGACTGACAAATCGACAGATTAATACTTTGATGCCAAGCACCATCCATCAGAAAAGGTTAAACCTATTCATTAGTTTGTCATAAAGAAGATAACTTCATTGCCTTTATGCTGTATTCAAGCTCATCATCACAAACACGTTTCACTTCCAAAGATATTCTTATTCTTCTGCTGTGGCTGAATGCGACTAGGATGCGAGTATAATAAGCCTGCCCAGCTCTTTCCCACTGTAACGTTTTGTTATCCCTAATATAACGCCCAAACATCACTTTGCTCCATCGGCAATGGCATTCAAAAGCCTCAGCATCTCGGACCACAATTTCAAGAGTGAGATGAGCTTGGAGGAGTTCAAGAGGTGGTTGAAAACATTTGATACCAACAATGACGGGAGAATGAGCAAGGAGGAGCTCCGGGAGGCCATCAGGGTCACCGGTGGATGGTTCTCTGGGTGGAAGAGCAGCAACGCGGTGCGTACAGCGGACACAAATGGCAATGGTTTTGTCGACGAGAATGAGGTCAAAAACCTTGTGCACTTTGCAGAGAAAAATCTCAGCGTGAAAATCGTAGGCTTCTAAGTCCTCTGCTTCAAGGCTGATGTAATAATATCTGAAACGGTTGAGGCTCTCTTGTTTGATATAGGAGCTTGTATGCTTCATTCTACTTGTGAGTGCATGCTACTTATGTTTGTATCAGCTCTAATGAAATTATCCCTTATGAGCGACCACTACGGTTACAAAAAATTTGGCATAAAGCAACGAGAAGGCTGACTATGGACTTAATTTTCCAAACCAACCTTCCCATTCAGATCCCTAAATTTTGGCAAAACTGATTTACGTTTGAGTCATCTGATGAAGCACGAGAAGCTAGCCAAATGATTGATAACCTTTAACAAAACTAGCCATTAGAAATTCTTGGCTCTTACGGCTAGAGTTTGACCCCGATAAAGCTCAAAATGCATTCTTTGATTGTTTAAATTGAGAGAAATACGAAATCAATGCTTTTTAACAGACAAGAAATTGTCTTACACAGACCTTGCCACTTTTAAGCGCTCATATTTGGAGATCTCAAAAAAGATGGGGCCAAACGTGAATGTTGAACCAGATGAGGCTTGACTATTGACAGAATTACATCCTGAGCGTGCATGAACGGAATGCTGGGTCTCAAAAGGAACTTATCCCCTTGGACATAGTTAGATCAGATATGTCATTTAAAAGTCAATAACAGTGAATAGAGGATATCTTCACCAGAAGAAATGAATCTCAGTCAGGCGAAGCAGCTATCAATCAAAATGACAAACCCATGAATGGCTGCGTGTAACTGAGACGTGGAGCTCTTTTCTGGCAACTTTTGACATGTGCGTCCTGCAGTTCTGAAAATAAAAGCTGAAATGTGACTATTGCTAATATGTGCGTCCTGCAGTTCTGAAAATAAAAGCTGAAATGTGACTATTGCTAATATACCAATTCAAATTCCGAGTTAAACCCACCCCATATTTCCTCTCTCTTTTATTACGTCTTAAGTCCGTGTCTATAGAGGGGCATCAAAAACTTACATGATTATTCACATGAGCGAAGGCGAAAGCTCTGAGAAGGGAGTGTACAATAGAGGTAACTGCCAGATAGGGTGCCCACTTTCGTATGACTGATCTTCGCTGGTGATTCATTTTCTAACCGACATCTCGGGTTGACTCTTGATTCTCCTTGTCGAACATGTTCAGACTGTATAAGAATCAGTATCATCCATATATCACAGGGTTAAACTTCAGAGAACAACCAGAACTTCCACCATAGGATCTGAGATAACAATTGCTGGGGTTCAATAGTTAGATGGCCAACATCAAATGGATCTGCCTCTAAATTGCATGGAACACCACTTCATATGTCAATAGCAGGAGAAGGAAGTTTCCAAAAGTTCCACGAATTATAGTCTTCCTGGAATTAAAACAAAATGGAAATATGATGAGTCATACCACAGGAAATGACAAAGATTATATCAAATGGGTGACTACCTTCACAGACTTGAGCCTATAGGATCTGTGTTGTATGGTCTAGTCAACTTTTCGTGTCAAATGGTCATTCTCCCTAAAAATTCATTAAAGCTGTTTAGAGTAAATGCTCTGTTTTATTGTGGAAAGGGAAGGCGCTAATCTGCGTGGTGCAAAGTTAGCTTCATTGTACTCCTAAATGTGAGGGGTTTGAAATGCAGTCTTAACATGCTTTGGAGCTTGCTGCTTAAATCAGGTTCCCTATGAATTGCTTGGATCCATAGTCACCTCCAGAATAAAGGAAGTATGTACCAAGCAGAGGCTCAACGAAATTGTAGCAATGCCCAGAGAAAGATATGAAAACAGAGAGTATACTTAAATCTCATGTGAAATATATTTTGGGCGATGGGATATCTATCTTGTTGTGGTTTGATAGATGGCATCCATTTGGAGCTCTAATGGATAGATCCTCAGCTAAGATTATCTATCATTCTTCCCACCAATAGTAAGCTAAAGTCACATATGTGATAATGGAAGAGAGTGGTGGTGGCCAGCTCCAAGAAGGGAGGAACTTATTGATATTCAAGCTGCTATATGTGGAGCCATTGTTCCCCAATCCTGATGCTTCAGATAAAGTTCTTTTCCTGGAATATAAAGATGGGAAATGCACTAATCTTGTGGCTTGGAATCTAATTTGTCAACATGGACTTAAAGTAAATTGGCGCAGGTTTGTTTGGTTTAAATCAAACATACCTGAGCCTGGCTTTGCAGTGTGGCTGACTCTGTTGAGTAGACTTCAAACATTTGATAGGTTAAGGAAGTGTGATATTGGTGAAGTATGCGTAAAATGCCCAAAAAAAAAAAATGCAGAGTCCAGGTAACATTTTTTTCTGATGTTTAATTTCTACGTGATTTTGGTAGCAAGTTTCAGAACTCTTGATAAATATAGGCCTGAAGCTGATTGGAATGTGGAGTACCTTGGGCATTGAAGGAAAATAAAAGTAAGAAATCTGAAGGTGATACTTCTTAAACCTAAAATGTTTGGAGAGCAATCGAGTTTTGCACGAGCAAGTTAATCCCCGTCTTGATCAAGTCTTGGTGGATTTCACTTTCACAGTTTGAATTTCTCTTAAATCTCTCTTGCATGATGGCAGGAAGCAGGGGCAGCTGTCCACTGAAATAGTGGACATCTATAGAAATTGGAGAGCTGTTATGCATTGAGCTCTGTAGGATTTATCTCAGTCAATAGGAGTTGGTGTAGATTTTCAAATTTCACTCCTGTTGTTCTCAATAGTCGGACTGGTAATTTTTCGCTCTGTTTCTTTAGGCCTTGTAATTGGCTGAGTACACCAAACTTGTCTTTGTTGGACTGGGATTGGAAGTAATGTTGTTCTCCCTCTCTTTGGTATAGATAAAATTTATTGAATTACCAAAAAGAAAAAGAAATTAACATACGAAAGGAGAAAGATGGGCAAATAAAATTTTCTTACTGAAAATATATTTATAGTAGGCTCAGTCACTTTAGTAAGTGATACCAAAGTATGAGTAAAAAGAAAAATTCATAGCAATAATTTGGTTTTCTTGGCAAAAGATAGGATATTCTTGGTTCAGAAAACGTTTTGCAGGCCAAACTGTCTAATTTCTCCATCTTAACAATTCCTTGTGGAATATAGCCTCATATTAGCTCACCAAAGGCAAGTCTATGTTTTGAAAACAGGGATGTTTTACTAAAATTGAACAGCAGTTGACTAACCGGACAAGGAAGCAAACCTGCTCAGGTGACAACCGTGAGATTATCGGTGGAAACATGCCATTAACAAGAGCATGAATAGATGTATATGACTTTGTGTTGATATGATGATTCACGGCAACCTCACCCTGCAGATCAAATTCATAAAAAAGTTAAAGCTATACTGCCATGAGATGATACACTTTAGCACAGTCATTGACTCACCTTGGGGTTGATTATGAAAATTTTTCCTTTTGGAATTCCGACTTTGAGGTAACTGATTTCATCAGTGTCTCTGTTTCCAAAACCAGCATAGAATGGATTGCAATCTGAGGGAAACAATGACTTGATATCCTAGAAAGTGTTACAAAGCAATGAAGCACAGAGTCAGAATAGACTGATAGAAAATCAGCTGTTTTCTCAAACAAGCAAATGATCTACATTTTTCTATTTACTGGTTTATGAGAAGTACCAGACAAATGTTCGGATGAGTACATGCTAAAGGAAGGATATAGAAAGATTCCTCAGAGAATTAATCTTATATGCTGAAGGAAAATGAAGAAAGACTTCTCCACTCATCATATATATGAAAAGGACCTCAAAAAGAAATTCAGAATGAACAGCTACTAGGTAAATTGTTTTTATACCATATAAAGTTCACAAAAAGAACCATAATCATGGCATAACACATGCTTGCACACATGCGCACACATGCACACAGCCACGCGTGCACAGAGAGAGGAAGCTTGGTAATGTGCCAAAATTCTGAACAGGCTAATGATAGCGAACAATTTCAAATGCATAGAATAGAGTGTTGCATCAAGCATGTTGGATAGATAAAAGTATACTTGAACATGAAACTGGAAAGAACTAACCTCTAAGCATGCTATCTTGAATTCATGAGGACGTCTCCTGACAACTGAAAAAGCAGGTCAATCATGGGAATTTGGAAACACAAAGCAGCTAGTAAATATAATAATGTTAGATTAGCATCATTCAAATCAGTTATGCCGGTAATCTCGACAGAGGTAGTTACTGGAAATGTGTTCATAGTTAATGGTTGCACAGCTGGAAGGCCAAGTTGCGGGACTGTCTATGCTTAAACTGTGAAGAAACAATTATACTGGCAATAGCTAGAATGCTAATCATCTGAGAAT